>OX031011.1:24804615-25005740 GCA_943735925.1 Pollenia amentaria
TACATATATATATATGCACAGGGAATAATTGGCGAACAGAAAAAATCTTGAAATTTTTTAATTAAATATTATAAATTGCAATATTTTAGAAATCTAAATTCAATATTTTTCTTCTAAACTTTTTAGAAGTCTTTTAAAAATGGGTTTTTGTCGACAGCGCATAATTGACGAACAGCTGTATACGTTGTATTTAATTGGCGAACATGACTAATTAATATGCTCCGTGTATATGAAATTTTTTGTTGCCATGTTTACACATTATTATTCCCAAATTCTTATAGGGCACGTTATTTATGTCTGCCGACTTTGGAGTGTACATTAATTTTAATTAGTGTTGTCAAAACAATAAATCTTGTTTTTCAACGCTAATTTTCAGCAATGAAGCGTTTTTTTGGAAAAATCCCGCAAAAAAAAATTAAATATTACAACACTAAAATTGCTTTATTAAATAATTTTTTAAAGTGTGAGTATCAAAATATTAGTTGAAAATATAAAAAAAAGAAAATTTTGTTTATTCTACATTAAGTGTATAAAAAATAATGGCTAAGTACAACTAAAGCACATGATAATAAACGAGAATAAGTAAAACTGTATGTTAATTGTAGATTTATGCGGGGTTTTGACCAACAATTTTTATCATTACAAGAAGGTAAATTTTTTTGTATTTCAATAATATTAAACAATTTAGTTAATTTAATTTTTTAAAAGGTTATTGTGAACTGGAACATTGCACAACAGACGCTCAACAAGTTATGTACATATATTGTTTTGGCAGGTAAGTTTTACTATATGTATTTTGTTGTTAATTATAAAAGAAAAAATGAATGATTTTGCTTATTTTTTTATTCCATTCCAAAGGTGGTTGAATCATATTCATCGGAAATGCCAGCTAGGACTTTTTCAATTTGTTACGGGCTCATTACTTGTTCCTCTACATGGTTTCCGTGCCTTACAGAGTTCAATAGGTGCTGTAGAGCCACGACTCTACCATACACTTAACCTAGATGTGCCCAAACGTACCTACCCAAAGCTCATACATGTTTCGGCTTAAATATAGTTTACCGACGCAGCTCCAAATAAAAAAAAGACCTATGGTGATAGAAAATGGAAAAATAAGAAGAAAAAATTAAATAAAAAAGTTGGCGCAAATGCTTAGTTTTCGAGTTATGGACGTTTAAAGTTTTCATATAAATATGTGATTTTGCACTACATTTCCAACTTTGCGTGCGGCCGAAGGCCGGCATTGCATAGAAGCTTTAGTTAGTGAAGCTAGTGTTTGTTATACCATGGAGTAGAAAATCTTTGAGCCCGGCCGATGGTCGGCAATGCAGAAAAGCTTTAGTTAGCGAAGCTAGTGTTTGTTATACCATGGAGCAGAAAAGCTTTAGTTAGCGAAGCTAGTGTTTGTTATACCATAGGGGAGAAAATCCATGCACCCGGCCGAAGGCCGGCTATGCCAGGAAGTTTTTTGTGACGTTGGTGTTTGTTATTTTCTAAAATTTGTATTACACTTTTATTTAAATTAACTATATACTTTCCTAGTGCACTTCCGTTACATTTTGACGTAAAATGAAAAAAAAAACTGTTATGCGAGCTAAAGAGCTTAAAATGTTGCAATAAATGTTGTATATTCAGAAAAATCTGTTCAAGAGCTTTAAAATGACATTAATATTGGCCATATACTCTTAGAATTGTAGTGGGAACTCGCATATTTATATGAAAACTTTAAACGTACATAACTCGAAAACTAAGCATTTGCGCCAAGTTTCTTATTTCATTTTTTCTTCTTATTTTTCCATTTTCTATCTCCCTGGGTACTTTTTTTTATTTGGAGCTGCTCCAATAGAATCTGGGAATATTAGTCCGCATGTTGGGTTTCATTTTTATTATGAATTTTTATATTAATTCGAATGTGTATTCTAAGTCAAATTACAGTTGAAAAAGCTTTTATATTTTAATAATCTTATTCCTTCAATATTCCTATTTATTCCTGGAAAATATTGCAGGAATAAAATTATTAAAGTATAGAAGCTTTTTAAATTGTAATTTGACTTACTGTAATTTGTAATTGTACTGTAATTTGAATACTCATTCGAGTTTTAAAAAATTTATAATGAAAATATAAATATAAATTTTTATAAAAATGTTTTCCATAATTTAAATTTTCCTCTTTAAAAACCAACTACACTTTACTTACTTAAATTATTATTATAATTTCTTTATTAGTATTAAAAATACTTTTCAGAACTATTACATTAATGTTTGTCTATACATTTTTTAGAATTTCTTAAATAAATTTATTTTTTTTTTTAGAAATTTATTTTTAAAATCAAATAAATAAAAAATTTTAATTAAATTGAAAATTATTGTGATTTTTAATCAAATTTGTGAAAAAATTTAAGTTTCAAGTGATTCACGTGATAACTAAAACACTTTATGGCTCAGATAATAGCTACAGCCCCTATAATCCCAGTCCAAGTCCAGCACCTTCACCATATCCTACACTTACTATATACTTGGCTCCTGTTTTACCAGAAGTTGGAGATGATTTCAAAGTTATTTATGGTAATGAACGGGAATCGGTCGGTAAAGTGGTCTCGCATTCGGATAAAGACACTAGCATATGCAAACTCAATGTAGAAATAAAGATGATACCTACTGCGTATTTGAGCAACATTAAATCAATCGATTAATTCATAAGAATACATTAAACAACTTTTTTAACGCAAGCTTCGCGGAAACTCTAAATAATTTCAAATATATAAAAAGGTTTTTAAAAATCTTAATATCTGTTTCTTTTATTTTTAATCATACAAAAATAAAGTGTTAAAAGATATGGAATATTTGGGGCCAATTATAAATGCTTTTAATAATTTGAAAACCCTTCTAAAATTAAAAAAAATATTTAATTTTAGATGTGTTTGCGAATGATTTTCTAATGCAACCGCATCAACGGCAAATTTGCGAATTCCTTCGGAAAGTTTGTCGGTAGCCATGGCGTCCTCGTTAAGCATCCATCTGAAAGTAGGTTCATCCATGTTGATCTTTTCCAAATTTACTTTGGCTGCATCTTCAGCATTCAATTGTGGTGTAACTTCATCTGTTACTTTTGCCTCAGCGCATGCAACAGCCTGTGCAAAACAAAATAGTAAAGTCAAAGTTACATTTGACATTGTGTTGGGATTCCAAAATGTTTGCAGCTTGAATACCCTCCCAGGTGGAGGCTAATTTTATTAGAATGCGATCCTTTCCAATTCCCATGTCTTCGTACAATGAAATCAATTTTAATGCCTTTTCAACGCTCTTCTCGGTATCAAAATACAGACGAGCATCTACTTCAGTCGAAACACGCCCGGGAACAATTTTTAATATTTCACATCCAAATAAAACGCACAAATAATCCATGGCGTCTTCAATTTTTTCATCCGCAGATCTGCAAAGGAATAAATGTATAAACATAAATATGTACATACATATTGCATTCGCTGCTTGTTTGAAATCATACTTACCATCGTTTTTTTCTCATATCCTACTGCTTCTTTTTTTCCTTATAGCGATCCATTTTGTACTTGGTCCATGGGTACAACTTATTATTTCCAACTGCACGTGTTGTTTTTTTTTTCAATTTGAGTTTTTATATTGAAGGCACAGTGTTGCTTTTTTTTTGACGGCTACAAGAATGTCAACTTAATTAAGAAAGTTGCCATACTTTATCGTAAAGTTACCCACAGACGAGGCAACATTTCTCGAAACATGGGCATGTTTCACTATATGTTGCTAAGTGTGTAGCAATGTACCTGATTGAAATTCGTGTTACTTATTATGTATAATGGAATATAAAAATTTGCCAAATTTATGGGATATAAAATGTGATTGGTAGAAAAACAAAACAATAAAAATTGTTTTTTGTTTCGTAGTAATATATTCAAGAAACACGCAATACTAATGTTTAATTTTTAGTGTCATCGTCTGTGGTAAAAACTGAAACATAAGTAGTTAATACCTGTTTCGACAAATGTTGCCTGGTCTGTGGGTACCTTAAAAACAGAAAGAAGCGATGATTTGGCGTTGAAGATATAACCAAATTTATAATGCCTCTTTAATAATTTAAAAAACACTAAAATTTATTTAAAAATGCCTTAAAATACAACTTATAGTTAAATAACAATTAAGTAAAATCAAGAAATGTAATTCGTTAACATATTGGAAAAAATAACGTGAAACCTTATTCATAAAAAATATATATGTTTAATAAAAGTAAAATCAACCAAATTTCTATTTAAAACTCAGTTTATAAATTGAAACTTTTTGTATGTGGCCTTTCAACGACAATCAACGAAATTTTGTCAGCTCATTATTGGTTTGACCTACCGACCATTTAAAAAAATGAGTTAGAGGGTAATCAAAATATATGTATATACCACATATATATTTTGGTTACTCGCTCTCTGAATCCAAAACCTGTTCCACGAAATTTTTTGGATTTCTGAGATATTAAGCATTAATTTTGCTACATATCAACTATTTTAAATTGTATTAAGTATTGTTTTGCTCTATTAGCCTGAAATTCACTGTTAACGCTAAAACTAATTACATTGCTGTATTGAAATTTATTCGCATGTATTTTTTTTTTTAATCAGAAATCAGTCTTTAGAATTTTGGGATGATTGGTCCATAATTTACCATAGGTCCAATACAAATTACCCTCCCAAAAATTATTTTAGTTTGGCTAAAACTGTTACGAATCATGATATTTTGCTCAAGCCAGCTCAAATTTCTAACAAGAAACGCATAAAACTTTCTTATTGTCGGTCAATAGTTTTATTTATACCATTTACTTCACCCCACTGACCTCGGTTTGGTGACTCCATCTAGCCATTCTGCGGCTAACTCAGACCTCAGCCTTTACAAACATTTTTCATCTTTTGTGATTAAAATCAAAAGTTGTTTACAGTTTGTTGTTTAAGTCATTTATGCTGTTTTCTATACGTGTGGGTTTTAAAAAAGAAAAACTTTGAAGTTTTGCAAAAAAATTATTTTTTTTTTGCACAAAACGACTGCGCATATTCGAAAAGAGTACAAAACATCTTAAATCACATTAGAATTTAAGCAGAAACTGGTATATTTAAAGTAGCCATCTCAAAAATAAAAATGGAATGCCAAAAAATTCTCGAGGCTGTAGAAAACACGTAGGAAAATATAACATGTACCGAAATTTTCTGATATTAAAGCAAATTCGTATAAGTTTTCCTTGAAGCTATGAAAGCGTAATTAAGCAATGACTGGTCCAATTTCTGCAACCTGAAAAAACAATAATGTAGTTAATGGTGGGCTGGCAAATTTTTAAGACACAGTATTCGTGATCCGAAAATTTGTGAAGAACTCCTTTAAAGACAAAAATCGGATGATGTATTTATATACATAATTGTTGTTCAAGAAGTTGTGCACTTTAAACCAGGAGATGCAAATTAAATCTAAGTCAATTTATTGTAATGAAAACTAAGTAATAAATTTAGTATGTTATTTCCAAAAAAATCTTTAATTGTTTATTTTCACATTTTTTTTTATAATTCTATAATAAAACAGTCTTTTGCAGATCAAGGTTTAAAAAAAACAAAAAGAAACTTAACAAACATAAAAAATTAACATTCATTTGTATTAAACAGACGAGGCTCCATTTGTCGAAACATGGGCATGTTTTACTAAATGTTGCTACGTGTGTAGTAATGTTCCTGGTTGAAATACGTATTACCTCTTTGGTTTCTCATATATCAAAAAAAATTTATATTTTATGTTTCCAAACACAATGTTTTATCGTGTGCAGCGATGTTGGTGGTTTTTGCTTTCTTTTGCAACTCTCGGATAAAAAAATATGAAGAATGAAATCGGAAAATTGCAACAATTGCAAATTATGAGAATTGGAAAACAATTATGTATAATGGAATATAAAAATTTACCAAATTTATGGGATATAAAATGTGATTGGTAGAAAAACAAAACAATAATAATTTTTTTTTGTTTCGTAGTAATATATTCAAGAAACACGCAATACTAATGTTTAATTTTTAGTGTCGTCGTCTGTGGTAAAAACTGAAACATAAGTAGTTAATACCTGTTTCGACAAATGTTGCCTGGTCTGTGGGTACCTTAAAAACAGAAAGAAGCGATGATTTGGCGTTGAAGATATAACCAAATTTATAATGCCTCTTTAATAATTTAAAAAACACTAAAATTTATTTAAAAATGCCTTGAAATACAACCTTTAGTTAAATAACAATTAAGTAAAATCAAGAAATGTAATTCGTTAACATATTGGAAAAAATAACGTGAAACCTTATTCATAAAAAATATTTCTGTTTTATAAAAGTAAAATCAACCAAATTTCTATTTAAAACTCAGTTTATTAAAAGTTTATAAATTGAAACTCTTTTATAATTTAAGAAAACACTAAAATTTATTTAAAAATGCCTTGAAATACAACTTATAGTTAAATAACAATTAAATAAAATCAAGAAATGTAATTCGTTAACATATTGGAAAAAATAACGTGAAACCTTATTCATAAAAAATATTTCTGTTTTATAAAAGTAAAATCAACCAAATTTCCATTTAAAACTCAGTTTATTAAAAGTTTATAAATTGAAACTTTTTGTATGTGGCCTTTCAACGACAATCAACGAAATTTTGTCAGCTCATTATTGGTTTGACCTACCGACCATTTAAAAAAATGAGTTAGAGGGTAATCAAAATATATGTATATACCACATATATATTTTGGTTACTCGCTCTCTGAATCCAAAACCTGTTCCACGAAATTTTTGGGATTTCTGAGATATTAAGCATTAATTTTGCTCCATATCAACTATTTTAAAGTGTATTAAGTATTGTTTTGCTTTATGAGCCTGAAATTCAATGTTAACGCTAAAACTAATTACATTGCTGTATTGAAATGTATTCTCATATATTTTTTACATACACTGTTTGTCAAAATTTATATAAATTGAAAGCTGTGACGTAGGCTACACGCAATTTTTAAGCAATTTACTTTCAAGATGTCATCAAGAAAACTATTTAAAAAGCCAAACGAAAAATTTGCTCACTTAACTTCTAATCAGCTGTTAAATTGAACGAAAAATTGCCAAACAAATAGAAAAGTAAAATTGAGAACAATCTCGTGGTCAATTTATAAAGTGTGAACGTGTTAGTAAAAATATGAGAGTGAGATCCAATTTAAAGGAATTGAAAGACAAAACTTGATCGTGTGGCTGCAGGCTAAGTACAATAAAAGCAAAGATATTAAACAACTGAGTAAATAACAAAAAAGCAGATTGTTACAGTTACCACCTTAAATATTATCTGTCAAAATGTGTCATGAGAATAGATAAGGTTCTAAAATGGTTTAGAAAATAAGCATTTGCCGACCGTTTGTTAAATTTTGTATCAGTATTCTCTCTTACTCAATGCATTTTGCTTTTACATTATAAGATTTTGCTCATTCTACATAATTTTTGACATGTCGCAATACTTTGTATTACCGTGTAAACTAGCCTTAAATAAATTCAAATGACAAGTTCATCTTGTTTTGATTTTGTGAAGTTTTTTGCTTCTATAAAAAAATAAAAAAAAAACTGTTGTTACGCCCTTTTGCATTTTAGCTGACGATATGTACAAATTTGTTTTTTTTTTATTAAGTTTTTTGTTTTTGTACTTTTTATTAATCAAAAATAGTTTTTATGAATATGGGGGTTAGAATTTATGTAGTTAAAAAAAAAAATGTTTAAGTTTCTTTTTGTTTTTTTTAAACCTTGAACTGTAAAATACTGTTTTATGATAGAATTATAAAAAAAAAATGTGAAAATAAACATTAACTGCCTGGCCCACAATGTCGACAAGAACATTTCTTTCGAATATTAATATTGAAAACAAAAACAAATTTCAGTATTTTATTATTGTTTTCAATATAAATATGCGAAAGAAATGTTCTTGTCGACATTGTGGGCCAGGAAGTTGATGTTTATTTTCACATTTTTTTATATTTTCACATTTATGTAATTTAAAAAAAAAAATTGTTGTCTAATACAAATGAATGTTTATTTTTTATGTTTGTTAAGTTTCTTTTTGTTTTTTATAACCTTAAGCTGTAAAATACTCTTTTATTATAGAATTATAAAAAAATGCGAAAATAAACAATTAAAGATTTTTCGGAAATAACATACTAAATTTATTACTTAGTTTTCATTACAATACATTGACTTAGATTTAATTTGCATCTCCTGGTTTAAAGTGCACAACTTCTTGAACAACAATTATGTATATAAATACATCATCCGATTTTTGCCTTTAAAGGAGTTCTTCACAAATTTTCGGATCACGAATACTGTGTCTTAAAAATTTGCCAGCCCAACATTAACTACATTATTGTTTTTTCAGGTTGCAGAAATTGGACCAGTCATTGCTTAATTACGTTTTCATAGCTTCAAGGAAAACTTATACGAATTTGCTTTAATATCAGAAAATTTCGGTACATGTTATATTTTCCTATGTGTTTTCTACAGCCTCGAGAATTTTGTGGCATTCCATTTTTATTTTTGAGATGGCTACTTCAAATATACCACAATTTCTGCTTAAATTCTAATGTGATTTAAGATGTTTTGTACTGATTTGTTGATATTTGTTATTAATACGCTCAGAAAAGTTAACTTACTGGTTGTTTTTAGAATTTAAAACAAAATTTCAAAAATTTTTTTTAAATGTAAGTTAAACGAATGAGTGTTTCGCCCGTGTTCTAAAAACAGGCAGTAAAAGTTAAGGCCCAACAACCATAATATGCATAACCTTGCCTAACCTACTGTCAAAAATTAACAAAGATTAACATTTGAGTATTTAAAAAAACAAAATAAAAAACATTTGACATACCAAATGGTCGATCAGTTTCGCACTTTGCTTAAGCAAATGACAGTTTTATAAAACCTAACAAAAAGTATTGTTATGGTACATTTTTTTAATTTTCGTTAATGTTGGACCTAGAAACATAAAATTAAACATGCAATGTCATCTATAAAAGGAAACTTTTTTATTTTTTAACTGGTACTTTTTTAATGTTTGAACCTTTTCTAACGTGATTCCGGTACGCTGAATCCAGTGGTCCCAACCGTTTTTTTTTTTTTTTTTTTTTTTTGTAAGCACTTGTTTTCGGGGTATACCGTTATTCGAAAATGGAGGAGGCTGCACAATATGTATTCGCGTAAAGCAGCCCATACACGTTTCAATTCAATTGTCAATTGAGCCTTTCAATTGAATATATTCTTTGTCACTTGTATGGGGTGCTTAACTCAAAAACGGGTTATTTTATTGAATAACCTAAAAGAACCGTAAACCTGCAATAAAATTATATTTAAGTAAGGTTAAACTCTTTTCTAATATGCGCAGTCGTTTTGTGCAAAAAAAAATTAACTTTTTGGCAAAACTTCAAAGTTTTTCTTTTTTAAAACCCACACGTATAGAAAACAGCATAAATTATTAAAATCTGTAAACAACTTTTGCTTTTAATCACAAAAGATGAAAAATGTTTTTAAAGGCTGAGGTCTTAGTTAGCCGCAGAATGGCTAGGTGGAGTCACCAAACCGAGGTCAGTGGGGTGAAATAAATGGTATAAATAAAACTATTGACCGACAATAAGAAAGTTTTATGCGTTTCTTGTTAGAAATTTGAGCTGGCTTGAGCAAAATATCATGATTCGTAACAGTTTTAGCCAAACTAAAATAATTTTTGGGAGGGTAATTTGTATTGGACCTATGGTAAATTATGGACCAATCATCCCAAAATTCTAAAGACTGATTTCTGATTAAAAAAAAAAATACATGAGAATAAATTTCAATACAGCAATGTAATTAGTTTTAGCGTTAACAGTGAATTTCAGGCTAATAGAGCAAAACAATACTTAATACAATTTAAAATAGTTGATATGTAGCAAAATTAATGCTTAATATCTCAGAAATCCAAAAAATTTCGTGGAACAGGTTTTGGATTCAGAGAGCGAGTAACCAAAATATATATGTGGTATATACATATATTTTGATTACCCTCTAACTCATTTTTTTAAATGGTCGGTAGGTCAAACCAATAATGAGCTGACAAAATTTCGTTGATTGTCGTTGAAAGGCCACATACAAAAAGTTTCAATTTATAAACTTTTAATAAACTGAGTTTTAAATAGAAATTTGGTTGATTTTACTTTTATTAAACATATATATTTTTTATGAATAAGGTTTCACGTTATTTTTTCCAATATGTTAACGAATTACATTTCTTGATTTTACTTAATTGTTATTTAACTATAAGTTGTATTTAAAGGCATTTTTAAATAAATTTTAGTGTTTTTTAAATTATTAAAGAGGCATTATAAATTTGGTTATATCTTCAACGCCAAATCATCGCTTCTTTCTGTTTTTAAGGTACCCACAGACCAGGCAACATTTGTCGAAACAGGTATTAACTACTTATGTTTCAGTTTTTACCACAGACGATGACACTAAAAATTAAACATTAGTATTGCGTGTTTCTTGAATATATTACTACGAAACAAAAAACAATTTTTATTGTTTTGTTTTTCTACCAATCACATTTTATATCCCATAAATTTGGTAAATTTTTATATTCCATTATACATAATTGTTTTCCAATTCTCATAATTGTTGCAATTTTCCGATTTCATTCTTCATATTTTTTTATCCGAGAGTTGCAAAAGAAAGCAAAAACTGCCAACATCGCTGCACACGATAAAACATTGTGTTTGGAAACATAAAATATAAATTTTTTTTGATATATGAGAAACCAAAGAGGTAATACGTATTTCAACCAGGAACATTACTACACACGTAGCAACATATCGTGAAACATGCCCATGTTTCGACAAATGGAGCCTCGTCTGTTTAATACAAATGAATGTTAATTTTTTATGTTTGTTAAGTTTCTTTTTGTTTTTTTTAAACCTTGAACTGCAAAAGACTGTTTTATTATAGAATTATAAAAAAAATGTGAAAATAAACAATTAAAGATTTTTTTGGAAATAACATACTAAATTTATTACTTAGTTTTCATTACAATAAATTGACTTAGATTTAATTTGCATCTCCTGGTTTAAAGTGCACAACTTCTTGAACAACAATTATGTATATAAATACATCATCCGATTTTTGCCTTTAAAGGAGTTCTTCACAAATTTTCGGATCACGAATACTGTGTCTTAAAAATTTGCCAGCCCAACATTAACTACATTATTGTTTTTTCAGGTTGTAGAAATTGGACCAGTCATTGCTTAATTACGTTTTCATAGCTTCAAGGAAAACTTATACGAATTTGCTTTAATATCAGAAAATTTCGGTACATGTTATATTTTCCTATGTGTTTTCTACAGCCTCGAGAATTTTGTGGCATTCCATTTTTATTTTTGAGATGGCTACTTCAAATATACCACAATTTCTGCTTAAATTCTAATGTGATTTAAGATGTTTTGTACTGATTTGTTGATATTTGTTATTAATACGCTCAGAAAAGTTAACTTACTGGTTGTTTTTAGAATTTAAAACAAAATTTCAAAAATTTTTTTTAAATGTAAGTTAAATGAATGAGTGTTTCGCCCGTGTTCTAAAAACAGGCAGTAAAAGTTAAGGCCCAACAACCATAATATGCATAACCTTGCCTAACCTACTGTCAAAAATTAACAAAAAGTCTCAAATGTATTTAAAAAAACAAAATAAGAAACATTTGACGTACCAAATGGTCGATCAGTTACGCACTTTGCTTAAGCAAATGACAGTTTTATAAAACTTAACAAAAAGTATTGTTATGGTACATTTTTTTAATTTTCGTTAATGTTGGACCTAGAAACATAAAATTAAACATGCAATGTCATCTATAAAAGGAAACTTTTTTATTTTTTAACTGGTACTTTTTTAATGTTTGAACCTTTTCTAACGTAATTCCGGTACGCTGAATCCAGTGGTCCCAACCGTTTTTTTTTTTTTTTTTTTGTAAGCTCTTGTTTTCGGGGTATACCGTTATTCGAAAATTGAGGAGGCTGCACAATATGTATTCGCGTAAAGCAGCCCATACACGTTTCAATTGAATATATTCTTTGTCACTTGGATTGAAACGTGTATGGGGTGCTTATCTAAAAAACGGCTTATTTTATTGAATTACCTAAAAGAACCGTAAACCTGCAATAAAATTATATTTAAGTAAGGTTAAACTCTTTTCGAATATGTGCAGTCGTTTTGTGCAAAAAAAAATTAATTTTTTGGCAAAACTTCAAAGTTTTTCTTTTTTAAAACCCACACGTATAGAAAACAGCATAAATTATTAAAATCTGTAAACAACTTTTGATTTTAATCACAAAAGATGAAAAGTGTTTGTAAAGGCTGAGGTCTGAGTTAGCCGCAGAATGGCTAGATGGAGTCACCAAACCGAGGTCAGTGGGGTGAAGTAAATGGTATAAATAAAACTATTGACCGACAATAAGAAAGTTTTATGCGTTTCTTGTTAGAAATTTCAGCTGGCTTGAGCAAAATATCATGATTCGTAACAGTTTTAGCCAAACTAAAATAATTTTTGGGAGGGTAATTTGTATTGGACCTATGGTAAATTATGGACCAATCATCCCAAAATTCTAAAGACTGATTTCTGATTAAAAAAAAAATACATGAGAATAAATTTCAATACAGCAATGTAATTAGTTTTAGCGTTAACAGTGAATTTCAGGCTAATAGAGCAAAACAATACTTAATACACTTTAAAATAGTTGATATGTAGCAAAATTAATGCTTAATATCTCAGAAATCCAAAAAATTTCGTGGAACAGGTTTTGGATTCAGAGAGCGGGTAACCAAAATATATATGTGGTATATACATATATTTTGATTACCCTCTAACTCATTTTTTTAAATGGTCGGTAGGTCAAACCAATAATGAGCTGACAAAATTTCGTTGATTGTCGTTGAAAGGCCACATACAAAAAGTTTCAATTTATAAACTTTTAATAAACTGAGTTTTAAATGGAAATTTGGTTGATTTTACTTTTATAAAACAGAAATATTTTTTATGAATAAGGTTTCACGGTATTTTTTCCAATATGTTAACGAATTACAATTTTGATTTTATTTAATTGTTATTTAACTATAAGTTGTATTTCAAGGCATTTTTAAATAAATTTTAGTGTTTTCTTAAATTATAAAAGAGTTTCAATTTATAAACTTTTAATAAACTGAGTTTTAAATAGAAATTTGGTTGATTTTACTTTTATAAAACAGAAATATTTTTAATGAATAAGGTTTCACGTTATTTTTTCCAATATGTTAACGAATTACATTTCTTGATTTTACTTAATTGTTATTTAACTATAAGTTGTATTTCAAGGCATTTTTAAATAAATTTTAGTGTTTTTTTAAATTATTAAAGAGGCATTATAAATTTGGTTATATCTTCAACGCCAAATCATCGCTTCTTTCTGTTTTTAAGGTACCCACAGACCAGGCAACATTTGTCGAAACAGGTATTAACTACTTATGTTTCAGTTTTTACCACAGACGATGACACTAAAAATTAAACATTAGTATTGCGTGTTTCTTGAATATATTACTACGAAACAAAAAAAAATTATTATTGTTTTGTTTTTCTACCAATCACATTTTATATCCCATAAATTTGGTAAATTTTTATATTCCATTATACATAATTGTTTTCCAATTCTCATAATTTGCAATTGTTGCAATTTTCCGATTTCATTCTTCATATTTTTTTATCCGAGAGTTGCAAAAGAAAGCAAAAACCACCAACATCGCTGCACACGATAAAACATTGTGTTTGGAAACATAAAATATAAATTTTTTTTGATATATGAGAAACCAAAGAGGTAATACGTATTTCAACCAGGAACATTACTACACACGTAGCAACATTTAGTAAAACATGCCCATGTTTCGACAAATGGAGCCTCGTCTGTTTAATACAAATGAATGTTAATTTTTTATGTTTGTTAAGTTTCTTTTTGTTTTTTTTAAACCTTGAACTGCAAAAGACTGTTGTATTATAGAATTATAAAAAAAAATGTGAAAATAAACAATTAAAGATTTTTTTGGAAATAACATACTAAATTTATTACTTAGTTTTCATTACAATAAATTGACTTAGATTTAATTTGCATCTCCTGGTTTAAAGTGCACAACTTCTTGAACAACAATTATGTATATAAATACATCATCCGATTTTTGTCTTTAAAGGAGTTCTTCACAAATTTTCGGATCACGAATACTGTGTCTTAAAAATTTGCCAGCCCACCATTAACTACATTATTGTTTTTTCAGGTTGCAGAAATTGGACCAGTCATTGCTTAATTACGTTTTCATAGCTTCAAGGAAAACTTATACGAATTTGCTTTAATATCAGAAAATTTCGGTACATGTTATATTTTCCTACGTGTTTTCTACAGCCTCGAGAATTTTTTGGCATTCCATTTTTATTTTTGAGATGGCTACTTTAAATATACCAGTTTCTGCTTAAATTCTAATGTGATTTAAGATGTTTTGTACTCTTTTCGAATATGCGCAGTCGTTTTGTGCAAAAAAAAAAATAATTTTTTTGCAAAACTTCAAAGTTTTTCTTTTTTAAAACCCACACGTATAGAAAACAGCATAAATGACTTAAACAACAAACTGTAAACAACTTTTGATTTTAATCACAAAAGATGAAAAATTTTTGTAAAGGCTGAGGTCTGAGTTAGCCGCAGAATGGCTAGATGGAGTCACCAAACCGAGGTCAGTGGGGTGAAGTAAATGGTATAAATAAAACTATTGACCGACAATAAGAAAGTTTTATGCGTTTCTTGTTAGAAATTTGAGCTGGCTTGAGCAAAATATCATGATTCGTAACAGTTTTAGCCAAACTAAAATAATTTTTGGGAGGGTAATTTGTATTGGACCTATGGTAAATTATGGACCAATCATCCCAAAATTCTAAAGACTGATTTCTGATTAAAAAAAAAAAATACATGAGAATAAATTTCAATACAGCAATGTAATTAGTTTTAGCGTTAACAGTGAATTTCAGGCTAATAGAGCAAAACAATACTTAATACAATTTAAAATAGTTGATATGTAGCAAAATTAATGCTTAATATCTCAGAAATCCAAAAAATTTCGTGGAACAGGTTTTGGATTCAGAGAGCGAGTAACCAAAATATATATGTGGTATATACATATATTTTGATTACCCTCTAACTCATTTTTTTAAATGGTCGGTGGGTCAAACCAATAATGAGCTGACAAAATTTCGTTGATTGTCGTTGAAAGGCCACATACAAAAAGTTTCAATTTATAAACTTTTAATAAACTGAGTTTTAAATGGAAATTTGGTTGATTTTACTTTTATAAAACAGAAATATTTTTTATGAATAAGGTTTCACGGTATTTTTTCCAATATGTTAACGAATTACATTTTTGATTTTATTTAATTGTTATTTAACTATAAGTTGTATTTCAAGGCATTTTTAAATAAATTTTAGTGTTTTCTTAAATTATAAAAGAGTTTCAATTTATAAACTTTTAATAAACTGAGTTTTAAATAGAAATTTGGTTGATTTTACTTTTATAAAACAGAAATATTTTTAATGAATAAGGTTTCACGGTATTTTTTCCAATATGTTAACGAATTACATTTTTGATTTTATTTAATTGTTATTTAACTATAAGTTGTATTTCAAGGCATTTTTAAATAAATTTTAGTGTTTTCTTAAATTATAAAAGAGTTTCTCATAATAAGTAACACGAATTTCAATCAGGTACATTGCTACACACTTTGCAACATATAGTGAAACATGCCCATGTTTCGAGAAATGTTGCCTCGTCTGTGGGTAACTTTACGATTAAGTATGGCAACTTTCTTACTTAAGTTGACATTCTTGTAGCCGTCAAAAAAAAGCAACACTGTGCCTTCAATATAAAAACTCAAATTGAAAAAAAAACAACACGTGCAGTTGGAAATAATAAGTTGTACCCATGGACCAAGTACAAAATGGATCGCTATAAGGAAAAAAAGAAGCAGTAGGATATGAGAAAAAAAACGATGGTAAGTATGATTTCAAACAAGCAGCGAATGCAATATGTATGTACATATTTATGTTTATACATTTATTCCTTTGCAGATCTGCGGATGAAAAAATTGAAGACGCCATGGATTATTTGTGCGTTTTATTTGGATGTGAAATATTAAAAATTGTTCCCGGGCGTGTTTCGACTGAAGTAGATGCTCGTCTGTATTTTGATACCGAGAAGAGCGTTGAAAAGGCATTAAAATTGATTTCATTGTACGAAGACATGGGAATTGGAAAGGATCGCATTCTAATAAAATTAGCCTCCACCTGGGAGGGCATTCAAGCTGCAAAAAGTTTGGAATCCCATCACAATGTCAAATGTAACTTTGACTTTACTATTTTGTTTTGCACAGGCTGTTGCATGCGCTGAGGCAAAAGTAACAGATGAAGTTACACCACAATTGAATGCTGAAGATGCAGCCAAAGAAAATTGGGAAAAAATCAACATGGATGAACCTACTTTCAGATGGATGCTTAACGAGAACGCCATGGCTACCGACAAACTTTCCGAAGGAATTCGCAAA
This sequence comes from Pollenia amentaria, assembly GCA_943735925.1. Classification (NCBI taxonomy): domain Eukaryota; kingdom Metazoa; phylum Arthropoda; class Insecta; order Diptera; family Polleniidae; genus Pollenia; species Pollenia amentaria. Next base: position 24,821,284 of record OX031011.1, read on the forward strand.
TTTGCCGTTGATGCGGTTGCATTAGAAAATCATTCGCAAACACATCTAAAATTAAATATTTTTTTTAATTTTAGAAGGGTTATTCAAATTATTAAAAGCATTTATAATTGGCCCCAAATATTCCATATCTTTTAACACTTTATTTTTGTATGATTAAAAATAAAAGAAACAGATATTAAGATTTTTAAAAACCTTTTTATATATTTGAAATTATTTAGAGTTTCCGCGAAGCTTGCGTTAAAAAAGTTGTTTAATGTATTCTTATGAATTAATCGATTGATTTAATTTTGCTCAAATACGCAGTAGGTATCATCTTTATTTCTACATTGAGTTTGCATATGCTAGTGTCTTTATCCGAATGCGAGACCACTTTACCGACCGATTCCCGTTCATCACCATAAATAGGGTACGTTCGTAAATACATCAGTGATTTCAAATGTTAATATGTATTTCAATGAAGTAGATGCGGACCAAAAAATTTTCAAATACTCCACAAAAATAATAGTCACACAATAAAAAAAATTATAATTACTTTTTTATCTGCAATAAAAAAAGTTTGCTTTTCTGATGCAGCGCAGTGATGCATTTACGAACGCACCCATAACTTTGAAATTATCTCCAACTTCTGGTAAAACAGGAGCCAAGTGTATAGTAAGTGTAGGATATGGTGAAGGTGCTGGACTTGGACTGGGATTATAGGGGCTGTAGCTATTATATGAGCCATAAAGTGTTTTAGTTATCACGTGAATCACTTGAAACTTAAATTTTTTCACAAATTTGATTAAAAATCACAATAATTTTCAATTTAATTAAAATTTTTTATTTGTTATTTGATTTTAAAAATAAATTTCTAAAAAAAAATAAATTTATGTAATTAAGTAAAGTGTAGTTGGTTTTTAAAGAGGAAAATTTAAATTATGGAAAACATTTTTATAAAAATTTATATTTTCATTATAAATTTTTTAATTAACTCGATTGAGTATTCAAATTACAGTACAATTACAAATTACAGTAAGTCAAATTACAATTTTAAAAGCTTTTATACTTTAATAATCTTATTCCTGCAATATTTTCCAGGAATATATAGGAATATTGAAGGAATAAGATTATTAAAATATAAAAGCTTTTTAAACTGTAATTTGACTTAGAATAAACATTCGAATTAATATAAAAATTCATAATAAAAATGAAACCCAACATGCGGACTAATATTCCCAGATTCTATTTGGGCAGCTCCAAATAAAAAAAACGTTCCCAGGGTGATAGAAAATGGAAAAATAAGAAGAAAAAATAAAATAAGAAAGTTGGCGCAAACGCTTAGTTTTCGAGTTATGTACGTTTAAAGTTTTCATATAAATATGCGAGTTCCCACTACAATCCTAAGAGTATATGGCCAATATTGGTGTCATTTTAAAGCTCTTGAACGGATTTTTCTGAATATACAACATTTATTGCAAAATTTTAAACTAGCTCACATGTTTTTTTTTCATTTTACGTCAAAATGTAACGGAAGTGCACTAGGAAAGTATATAGTTAATTTAAATAAAAGTGTAATACAAATTTTATAAAATAACAAACACCAACGTCACAAAAAACTTCCCGGCATAGCCGGCCTTCGGCCGGGTGCATGGATTTTTCTCCCCTATGGTATAACAAACACTAGCTTCGCTAACTAAAGCTTTTCTGCATTGCCGGCCTTTGGCCGGGAGCAATTTTCTACTCCATGGTATAACAAACACTAGCTTCGCTAACTAAAGCTTTTCTGCATTGCCGGCCATCGCCCGGGCGCAAAGATTTTCTACTCCATGGTATAACAAACACTAGCTTCGCTAACTAAAGCAATGCCGGCCATTATATGAAAACTTTAAACGTCCATAACTCGAAAACTAAGCATTTGCGCCAACTTTCTTATTTAATTTTTTCTTATTACTTTGCGCACAAGGTTTACATGGACAGCCAGCCAGCCGGACGGACATCGTTAGTGATTATGAGCCGATCGGTGTTACAAACATCAGCACAAATGCATAACAATGCCCTCTCCACTATTGTGGTGTGGGTATAAAACGTTGACAAAACAGCACGATCTTTTTACAGCAGGTACAAAGATATGAAATGAGTGACACACCCGCTGCCACAATTTTTGGCCACACCAAATAAGTCTGTCTGTGTTATACTAGCTATAAAACACTCGTTCGACCGACATTTAGGAGAAACCAAAGAAAAATGGCAAACTAGTTTCCAAATCTATTAAAAGGATAGGCATGATTACATAAACACTTTGTACATAATTTTTGGATTTGCACTTACTTTTTTGAACGCATATAAATGACCACTATAGCACGATATGCCGGTTGAAGTCTAAAAGCAAATTTTGGGCCACAGTATACATAGCTGAGATTAATATTATTTTCCAAAAAGTGAACAAATAAATTTTTTTGATCAAGTGCGAAGCAAACATTCTAAACGGCGTAAAAACATTAGTGTATTGGCGGCGTCGAAGTCAAAAAAACGGGAAACTATAAAAAATCCTTGGCAATACTACGCAACAAAATTTGTTAAAAAATACAAAATTAACGCACTTAAACCTTATATATCGAAGTTTTAATATAAATTTATCGATATATAACCACAGTGTGGTTAAATAAAGTAAAAAAATGTAAAAAAAAAAAAAAATTAAAAAAATGTTGGCAAAATTGACATGTCCGGTGAATATGCTCAAGGCACATGATCATTTGGCGGACTGTTCGCCAAATATGCAAATGTTCGCCTTTTATGCTCAAGCTCGAAACTCTGTTCGCTGAATAGACGCTGTGCATATATATATACATATATACATATATATATATATATATATATATATATGTCCGCAGCTAGTGCTTCTCATAACAAAAATATATTGTGGCGGAAACTTTGGAACATATTTATGTACGGATTTTCCCATGTATTGTACATCGAAATTATTTTTAAAATTTTATATATTACTAGCTTAACCCGGTGCGCTTCGCTACACTGGTAAAAAAAATAAATAAGAAAAAAATTGCAGTATTTTCTTAATGTGTAATTTATTTATTTTTGCTCCCCCTGCACCTACCCCCTATGGTGGGTACCACTTCCCCCGCTGCTATTATATTTCAATTTGGGGGCTCTGAAGATCCTACTACCAAAAGTTCAACAAAATGCGTGCAGCGGCTCTTAATTATATTTCTATCTATGGGGGGTACTGCTCTTCCCCTGTCAACCCCGCCCATTTTTATATTGAAATTTATATTTTACCATAATAGTAGCTTTAACCACGTTTGAAGACTGTCCCTTTTATAGTTCTTCAGTTGAGCGATATTTAATATATGCATCCTATGGGAGGTATTTCCCCCCCTGCGCCTACCGCTTTATTTTTATTCTCAATAGAGTAGTATACCATAAGAGTGACTTCTACAAAGTTTGAACATTCTCACTATAACAGTTCTTAAGATATGCTATATTAAACATTGGCGTCCTATGGGGGGAACCACTTCCCCCGCTACTATTTTATTTAAATTTTGGGGCTTAGAAGATCCTACTACAAAAAGTTCAGCAAAATGCGTGCAGCGGCTCTTAAGATTCCTATGGGGGGTACCAATTCCCCTGTCCCTATCGAAAAAATAAGTAGCCTATTTTATTTTTAGGGCTCACGTGATGTTACTGTAAAAATTTCAGGAAAATCGGTTCAGTAGTTTCGGAGTCTATAAAGCGACAAACATACAAACATAATTCATTTTTATATATATAGAAGACTAGCTTAACCCGGTGCGCTTCGCTACACTGGTAAAAAAAATAAATAAGAAAAAAATTGCCAAAGAATTACATTGAAAGCACATACAATGTTATAAATATTTTGTAATTTTGTTGTTGCTATCTACAGAAATTCATGCACCGTTTTAAAATTTCCAACGCCACAAGCTATGCAGCGTTTGAATTTTTAAAATCCAATGTGAATTTCTGTAGAAAGCAACAACAAAATTAAAAATATTCATTGTTTGTACTACTAACGAAAAAGATATCCAACAAAGTATTAGAGGTTGAAGTAAACTGTGTTGGGTATGCTGAGTTTGTTGGTATCAAACCAAGTGATTTCATATCATCCGTTAAATGATTTTCAATTAAAGTATTAGAAAATCACCACCTATGATTACATCTTCATATTTAGTGGTTAAAATATCCAGGTTTTTTAAAAAAATGGTTGTATTTATTGCTCTATTAGGTCTTTACACAGATCCTTCTAGCAGTTTACGACCACAGGCTACAATTTCAAAAATAAGTATTAGACTTTGTTGACATTATTATTATTATTTTGATTAACATTCTCGTTTTGCTTAAAATTCCTTTTAACGTATATAGCTACTCCACCACAAAGAGTCTCTCTATCGCAGCATTAAGCCTTTTAGCTCAACAATAGAGTCCGGAACATATTTATTGAACCAGGTCTCAGATACACAAACAATATCCACATCAGCGTCCTCAAAGATATTACGAAATTCATCAATCTTATTTCTTAACCTCTGAGCATTTAAGTGACATATTTTAATACAAGATCGTTGTTTACATAAAATACGAATCATATTAGAGGTCACGTCATTGTCACCAAAAGCTACACTATTCATTAGAGATGCAATATTTTAAAGAGTGTTTAGTATACGCAACGCAAGCTAAGCATGTTGTCTTATATTGTACATTAATAGAAAGAAAAAAATAATATACATTTTGACAAAAAGTTTAATTTTAAAAAGAAATATTTAAAAAAAAAATATTTAAACATATAGAAAATAAAAAACATTAGAATATAAAAATATATATATTCTATATATTCTGAGGTTAGTCCAACTGGATAGTAGTTTAGACACAAGATAGGTCAAAAAGTTCCTGAGTTAGAGGGGGTAAAAATTAGACATTTTGGCCAAACAGGTGTTATTTCTCATTCATGTCACTTATTATCTATTGGTGTTTTGTCCCAAACTAATTAATAGCTATTTCTTCAATCTTTCGAAAAAAAAATTTTTTGTTTTTTTTTAGATTTTTTTTTAATTTCAACCTTTTTTGTATTTTTTTAAGCGGGTATTTTTTTTTTTTATTTTGCTTAAAAGAAAGCTTAGGTCTTTTCCTTTAAGGTAGTTCTGGTCCCTTTTTGGGCCGCGAGTGGGTTGTGTATAAAAAATAATAATTTCTAAGTCAAGACGGGGATTTTTCAATTTATGGCAAATGCACTATTTGGAATTTGTTCCTATGTGTGTAAGTGTTTCTAAAATCTTAAAAATAAAACCTATGCTGAGAAACTAGACAAATTAACCTTTCATACCTCCGATACTGTAATACCCACAATATTTTAATCCCAGGAATAAAATCATTTTTTTCGATAGAGATGTTGACAAATAAAAATTTTTTTTTTTTAAATATATAACTACCAAGTTCCCATCGTATCTAAAGTCTTTTGTAAACCAAATTCAACGGACAGACAGAAGGACATCGTTAAATCATATTCTCTACTTATAAGGACCCAGAATATATATACTTTATAGGATCTTACATCAAAATTGCAGAAATTACAAACGGAATGACAAACCGCTCTTTACCACCACCTGTGGTAAAATGGATCGCGAATTGGAAATTTTTCCATGAAATTTATATTTTGGTCATAATTTTTTGTTTCTGAATCGACTTTTCCGATATTTTCAGAAAAGATGTTCTACTAAAGATTTCTGATCTCTTGATATATAAGACGTAACCATAGGTCATATGACAGACCAAAAATTTAAGTTGTGATACAATTTTTTATGTTTTCTGTACGGGAGGTACCACGCTCACTTCCCCAATCCCGCCCACATTTTGTGGAATGCTGTATTTTGAAAACGAGATTTGGAAACTTTGGGTTATTTCGTTCTCCGGATATACCGAAATTTATAATGGGTTTGTATGGACAGTTCCACGCCCACTTCTCCAATCCAGCCATTTTTTTTAGAGAGTTGGTGTGTTGATAAGCAAGATGCTCGATAAAAAACAAGGGATTTATGGGACAAATTAGAGGTAGTCATGGTTATTTGCTCATATCTTAGCCATTTATGGACCGATCTGGCTGAATTTAAATAGAGAAATTATAATTTGCATATCTGACATAAATATATAACAACCAAGACCCCATCCTATCTGGGGCCTTTGGAAACCGCATTTTAACAGACAGACGGACAACCGGATTTGAACTTCCCTTCTCATAAGTTGCCAGAATTTATATACTTTATAGGGTATAAGAGAAATATTGTAAAAATTACAAACGGAATGACAAAGTTATATATACCGTTTCACCTTCGGATAAGGGTATAAAAAAATGAGTACTTTTTTGGACTTTATTGTTTTGGTAACCACTCAGATTTTTATATCTATATATATTTTTCAATAAAAAAACATCAACAATATTAACAAAAAGAAAGGCAGACACAAACTAACTAATTTTTGCACATATCCATGTTCATACAATATACATACATATTTACAATACTACAACCACTTGAAATTTATACACACTGATCTTTGGGCGAAAAGAACTCTGTCATTGTTTTCGTCAGTATAAATTAAATTAAAAACGCAAAAACTGCTAAATATTTTTTTTAAATCGTTTTACGACATAAAAAATTAAAAAAAAACGGCAAAAAGTTTTTTGTTTTTGGAAAATTTAGACTCGATCCCGCTTTATATTGTTTAATACACTCTTGTCTATTTAAGTGGCAAATCATGAATGTGTATTTGTTTGTTTTCTTTTAGTATAGGAAGTGTTGTCATACCGTAGATTTATCTGTTATTGCAAGTTTTTAAGATGCATAAATTCCCGGCCTCTATTTGTTGAAATTTTTTCGTTGAATATATAAAATTTTAAAAGCAGAGCGATAACGAAAGTCATTTGGTCATTATGTTAGTTTCTGTTAACAAAGAAGTGGAGGGGGAGGGGGAGAAATACAAAACTTAATGATATAAAACAAGTAAATTTTGGAATTCCAGTATTGTGCCCTTAACTAGGCAGTTTTTCAACCGATTCGACAAATTTATATACCGACGTCTTTAAGAAGAAATTTACCACTTACCTTGGTAATAAGACTTGGACTCGGGAAGAAATATGGTTCCCGAAAATAGGTATTTTTTATAAAAAAAAATTATATTTTGGTAATAACTTTTTTGTATCTGCATAGATTTTTCCGAGTGTTTCAGCAAATATATTCTACTAAAGACTTCCGATTTTTCGAAGACGTATCCATAGGTCATATAACAGCTCTAAAATGTTATAAATATTTTTTTTATAAAAATGTTGATGCTTCTTAGTCCATTTTTGGAGTCTTTTGCTATTAACTTAACCATTTTTTAACCGATTTGGCAGATTTATATATCGACGTCTTTACGAAGAAATTTTCCATTTACTTGGGTTATAAAACTTGGACTCGGGAAGATCTATGGTTCCCGAAAATTATTTTGGACATACCTCCTCCATTTCTGGAAAAAAAAAGCTCCCACTTTTTGGGAAATACATTCTGCTACAAATTTACGATACTTTGATATATAAAACGTGTCCATAGGTCATACTTGTGCCCTAACATTTTGATGTTTTCTTGACCAGTTTTTGAGTATTTTCAATAATGTCTTTGTACAGGAGGTACCACGCCCAATTTTCCACACCCGCCTATATTTTGTGGGATGCTGTGTATTGATAACCGATATGTACCGTATTTGTGAACTTTAGGTCGTTTCACTCTCCAGAGATACAAAAATGTATAATGTCTTTGTATGGGAAGTATTTGTTCCAAATTTGAAAGCTCCTTGAAGGCTCTTGCCGTTCGCCAGGTATACAGAAAATTAATAAAAATAAAACAACATGGGATTTATGGTGAAAATGAGAGGTAGTCGTAAATTTCAATATAAAAATTAAAATGAGCATATCTGACGTCAATATATGCCAACCAAGTCCCCATAATATCTGGGGTCTTTGGGAAATCCATTTCAACAGACGGTTGGACAGATGGACATTGGAACTTCCCTTCTCATAAGGAGCCAGAATATTTATACTTTATAGGGTCTAAGATGAATATTGTATAAATTATAAACGAAATGGCAAAGTTATATATACCCTTTTACCTTCGGAGAAGGGTACAAAAATATTTTGTTGTAAACAAAACTTTAAAACTCCGATTCAGTGTTTTACATAAGCACCGAAACAAATTTCTCTCCTATAGTGTCAAAAAGTTCCGTAACGGTAGCAGATAACGATCATTGTTATTTTATTCCCGTAGGCAGTGGCCAGAACCTAAAATTTTCACAGCTAAATCTGGCAATAGCCAATGCAAAAAATTTCAACATAGTTTTGAAAATGCTCAACATAATTTTACAATTTTCCCAAGATGTTTGATACAAATTATTATTTTTTTTAAGTATGAAATTTTACTCGCAACTACATAAATTCGAGGGTCTTATTTTGAACAAAATTAAAAAAAAGTACGATAGTTGGATGCTTCTTTTCATACAGATTTTTGACATGAAGTCATATAATCTTTATAAAGCATATTCAAGGAAAAAAATGTACGACATATCGTATTAATAAAAAAATCTAAATTTGTTTCGCAACGACCATTACACATCTAGAAAATAAATTTTATTTTATCTGGTTTGTTTTTTGGCTACGGAAGAATGTTCAACAGCTAGTTTTAAGCTACGATCACACTTGGAAAATATTTGACCAAAAAACTTGACCAACGCACAGTGGCGCCCGTAGAGCAAACGAGGTTGCAAAAATCAAAATTTGCATGAGCGCCGACGAAGTTTTGAATAAACTCATGTTATATTTCAACGATTTCAAATATGCCACTCTTAATAATATCACATTTTTAGTTTAGAAGATATAACCGTTTAAAGTTGACCGACTTTCGGTTTTCAAAAAAACACACAATTTTTAGTCAGTTTGTTGCGATTTCAGGTGTAATATCACGAAAAATAAGTAACGAATCGCCTTATTTTTTGTTTGTATTGATTGATGTATTTATTAAATGTATAATGATAAAAAAAAAATTAACTGTTTGCTTTGTGTTTCTCCTGGTAAATCACTATTTAAAAACTATCCGTTTTTTCATTTTTTTCAACTTTGACGGAAAATAAAAAAAATCTATATTTTTCTATATTTGCCATATTTGCAAAACCTGTTCTTTGATTATTTCTTTACATAATTCAAAAGGTTTTATCTGCCCGTACGTGCCCGTTTGTCTTCTAGAGGTAAAAAAGGTTAAAAAGACATGGTTGCAGAAATTGTATGGCGTCCATTTCTTATATGTTTTGACTGACAGTCGTTTGATCTAATAGTTTGAAAAAAACTACTCATTGAAATTAGCAGGTACGTACCTCACTTAAACAATACTTTGGCGTACAAATGGTCAAGAACAATATTGACTTATGGTCCCTACAGGTAGGCACAAATCTTATTTGGACACGTGCATAATATCAAAATTGCATTATTCAGCCTAAATCCATATGCATGCAGGGAACAGGTAAATTTTTAGGCATGGTAGCATAAGCCTATATATTGCAAAATAAGCATAATGCCTGGATTAGTCTACAACTGAAAGTTGGCGCAACAATTACTGAAAACATGGAGTTGAACAATTTAAAATTATTTGAACTGCTTAGAAAGTCAACCACACCAAAGTTTTTCACGGAAGCTGCTTTAGAAGAACTTGATAGCTTATACGGAAACATTGAGAGAAGCGAAATTATAAAAAATAATTTTAATCTGATATATGCAAATATTAAGGCAAAATGGGTGAAATCTAATCGAACCATTCAGAACTTCAACTCCAAATACGAGGACTGGCTCAATGAAGACACCATCCTGGATATTTTGGCAGTAGAAAAACCCCCCCACATCAACCAGAGGAGCAAAAGGAAGGCCAAAAAAAAGTATTGAGGAATGTTCAATTTTCACAAGAAAGAGGAAACTTGCCGATGCCACCAATGACTTGACCACGAAGCATTTATCGGACGCGCTGTCTATTAAATATACAAAGGATAGTGAAAGAGTTAGGTCGCAGATAACCAAATCTGTTGCTGATGAAACATGCTTATTATATACATATGATGCTTATTTCTTCCCTGCGGCATGTGAAGTCACGATTAGAGTTACAAAATAATTATAGTTTAGAAATGGTTAGTTAGTCTTTTAGATATACCTTCTCTTACGAATTGTGATGAATATTTTACAGAAAATTGAAAAAATAAATTTAAAAAAAAATTTATTTTTTTTTAATTTGTTGGGTAATAATTTAAAACATAAAACCCTAAAGAAAAAAAATAAAAACAATCTAAAAATTTAAAAATTATTTTTTTTAGTTACCATAAAATTGATTTTTCTACTAATTTTAACTTTGATAACCCATAAGTAGGCCCCTACAAAGCGTAGCACCCTTTCCAAATGCTCATTTCATAGGCTGAACAGTTATCTATCATATGCTGCTTAAACTGTTCAATTATTCGGTTCAAAAGATATGATTTTTGCAAGGAAAAAACTCAAATGGCGCCACTGTGCAACGGTTAAACTCAAATATAATTCTAATATTTATTTTCATTACTATACCACATCTTACAAACAAATATTAAAATAGTTTTTTTGCTAGCAATATAATTAATTTTATTTTGTGACATTAAGACCATTTTAAATCATGCTAACTATTTACAAAAGTAGTCGTTACACTTATTTAGACAAAAATTTAACAAATGTGACCATAGCTTTAGATTTCTATTGGAAATATATTTCTATATCTGCTGGCGTAAGCGGCGATATATTCTTCGTGCAATGGGTACTGATATTTTTGTCTTTTTTTTTGTAAGATAAAGGCCCTAATCATGTGCAACGCAGCGCAACGCCAAACAATAACATTGAAAGCACAAACACTGTCATAAATTTCTTGTAATTTTGTTGTTGCTTTCAACAGAAATTCATGTACCGTTTTAAAATTTTCAACGAAACAAGCAATGGAGCGTTTGAAATTTTAAACGCAATGTGAATTTCTCTAGAAAGCAACAACAAAATTACAAAATATTTATGACATTGTTTGTGCTTTCAATGTTATTGTTTGGCATTGCGTTAGTTCTGTGGCGTTGCGCTGCGTTGTACATGATAAGGGCCATAATTTCATATATTTAAAAGAATATAATTTTTGTAAAAAAGTAGGGACATAACTTTACACCCATTAAATTAACTTATCATCAAATAACGGAAACTTTGCTATAATTTGATAAAATTTGCTACATAATTGACATAAGGACGAATACTTTCAAAATTTAGTCTACAAACTACTTTCCAGAATAGAGTATTTGTGCCCGTAGCCATCTTATCTTGAATATTTAAACTGGATTCATCCAAACAATTTTTCATTACTGTCTACATCACATTACACAGTTTTTTTGGAATCGATCCATAACTTGCCATTACTTTTATTTATAAACATTATTTATACATATAAAATTAGACGACAATCATTGCAAAATGTTGTGACGGTGGGTGCGTCGTAATCCCCTTGAACAAAATTCTTTTTAGACAAAAAATCCCATATTAATATTGATATTTGGTTAATATTTAAACCAATTGTTGAACAATCTCTTATTTAAATTTAAACCTTATAAATTTCATTGTGTATGGGTCCCAAATAGGGTATACTCCCGAATAATTTTCTGTTAATACTGTTGTGTAGGGTATCATAGATTCGCTAGACCGACTACACTTTCTCACATGTTTATTATAAATATCTTCCCATATTAAAGTATTTAAAATTAACTCATTAGGACGTCAAAATTAAAATTCCTTTAAAAAGTAGCTAGCATGGGAAGCTATTCAATAAACATTCATTCATCTTATTTCTGAATATTATAAAAAGAAGAAACCTTAATTGTACAGTTCTGGTACTTAAAATTCAATTAAACATTTATAACAGCTGTTACAAATTTGTTACATGTTGGTCAGAGAGATACAACAGTTAAACCATCCAACCCTTAACATAATTTTCTCAATAACCTTTTTGCAAACAATAAATGTTAATCGGATTGTGTTTTAATAAGCCCTTAGGAATTGAAAGGACTCCACACCCAACCAACCAAACAACTCTACATCCAAGTACCCACGAACTAAAACCTTTTCCTTCTCGTTCTATACTGTCTATTACACGCATAAAAGACGATAGATTCTGCAATTATTGCTGAACCGGCATATACCAGTGGAAAAAAATTTGCGAAAAAATTATTTAATAGAATATGAATGGAATTAAAAAACACAAGTGGAAAAGAGCTTAAAAGTAATACTCTTACAATAAACAAATCCAAGTGTTGTTATAAGTTCTTAAAATAACAACAATTAAAACAAACTACCACTTGTTCAAATATTATACTTACAAACCTTTATGCATACTATACATTTGTATATGTTACAAGTGTGTACCCTATGCAATGATGACAACATGGCCCTTTTGGGGCAAAATTTTGCCCTTTTTCTAGCAGCTGAAGCTAGAAAAAAATTAGCAATAAACAAAACAGTGTGTTGTTTTTATACCCTTCATCACAGCTGGAAATGGTATATATAAATTTGTCATTCCGTTTGAAATTTCTACAATATTGATCTTATATTCTGGGCCCGATGTCCGCCTGTCCGTTTGAATGTTGAAATGAAATATTATGGGAACTAGGTTGTTATAAAAGTATGTCACTATGGATGCCAATCGGGACTAGATTTCGCAAGTCCCGGGATTCGGGGTTTAAAAAAACAAATCCCGGAATTCCGTGATTTTTCGGGATACCGGTATTTTTCGGGATATCGGGGTTTTAGAAATTTTGAAGATAAATGCTTATTAAAGATATTTATTTAAAAAAACGCCTTTAAAAGAGGTTTACAAGCAAAATTTTTGTAATCTATTAAATATGACAAAGTTAATTAAAATAAGTTGGTATATTTTATGGGTAAACAAATGTATTTATATTGAAATATATAAAAAAAAAAAAAAATATCAAGTGTACATAAAAAATTAAAAATTGATTACAAAAATTTGTAAATAAATTGTTAATTATTTTTTTTTTGCTGGATTAATGATTAATTTAATTAAAAGTATTATAAACAAGTTAGAGTGCTATATCTTTGATACCCTCCACCGACAGGAGTGGGCTCTATATGATAAATACATATATATTATAAACTAAGCTTCACAAAAACGAACGTCAGTATTAAAATTTGTTGCGGTTTAGACATGAATTTAATTATTGACCGACAATAAGAAAATTTTAAGCGTTACTTGTTAGAACTTTGAACTGGCTTGAGTAAAATATCATGATTCGTAAAAGTTTTAGCCGAACTAATATAATTTTTAGGAGCGTTATTTGTATTGGACCTATGGTAAATTATGGACCAATCATCCCAAAATTCTGAAGACTGATTTCTGGTATTACAAAAAATAAATTAGAATAAATTTCAATACAGCAGTGTAATTAGTTTTAGCTTTAACAGTAACTTTCACAAATTTGCGTGATATTTTTTCTGGCCATATGAATTAAAGAAAAAAATTTCACCGCAATATCTATATCTGTGATGGTTTTAGGTGAATTTAATTATTTTACCAAAGTGGGATTTATTTGGTTTTAGGCGCAATAAACTGTTTTCCGGTAGTAGGGTTTATATGGGGCCTATGGTAAATTATGGACCAATCTTCACGAAATTTGGCAATGTGATTTCTCGTCCTATAAAACTGTGACATACCGAATTTCAATTTGATAGCATTATTTATTACGGTTTTAGGCGTACTAAACGGTTTTCCGGGAGTAGGGTTTATATGGGGCGTAGTGTAAATTGTGGAACGATCTTCAAAAAATCTTACAGTGTGATTTTTGGTCCTATAAAACTGTGACGTACCAAATTGAAATATGATAGCGTTATTTTTTACGGTTTTAGGCATACTAAGCCGTTTTCAGGGAGTAGGGTTTATATGGGACCTAGTGCAAATTATGGACCGACCTTCAAAAAATTTAAGAGTGTGATTTGTGGTCCTATTAAACTGTGACGTACCAAATTTAAGTATGCTAGCGTTATTTATTTCGGTTTTAGGCGGACTAAACTTTTTTCCGCGAGAAGGGTTTATATGGGGCCTTGTGTAAATTATGGACCGATCTCCAAAAAATTTTACAGTTTGATTTCTGGTCCTATAAAACTGTGACGTACCAAATTTTGGTATTATAGCATTATTTATTTCGGGTTAAGGCGTACTAAACTGTTTTCCGGGGGTAAGGTTTATATGGGGCATGTGTAAATTATGGACCGATCTTCAAAAAATTTTACAGTGTGATTTCAGGTCCTATAAAACTGTGACGCACCAAATTTTAATATGCTAGCGTTATTTATTGCGGTTTTAGGCGTACTAAACTGTTTTCCGGGAGTAGGGTTTATATGGGACCTAGTGTAAATTATGGACCGATCTTCAAAGGGTTATTTATTGCGGTTTTAGGCGTACTAAACTCTTTTTCGCGAGAAGGGTTTATATGGGGCCTATGGTCAATTATGGACCGATCTTAACGAAATTTAACAGTATGATTTGCAGTCGTATAAAGCGAATTCGTGCAATTTTATGTCATTCCGTGCATTATTCCACCATTTATGTTAGTTTTTGTATCAAAATTATCAATTTTTTTTTGGGTAGTGGTTCCACATTTTGATTCATAGTTCTGATCCTACTAAGCCGATGTTGATGGATTTCAATCCCAAACTGCTTAGGGTAACTACGAGCAATTTGAGACCAAGTTTGTTGTTTTCTTTTGCGTTTTTCGAAAGTGAGCGTGTTGTCAACAGACGGACAGATGGACAGACGGACGGACATGGCTAAATAAACTTAGAATTACTGAAGGAGCCAGAATATATATACTTTATGGGGTCTTAGATGTATTATAAAAAAGTTTCACACGGAATGACAAACTTAGTATACCCTCATTCAACACAGTGGTGGTGGAGGGTATAAAAACAACTTAGAGTGCTATATTCGGCTGTGCGGAATCTTTGATACACTGCACTGACACATAGTGATTCGGCTAAAAGCCACTGATAAGGACTTGTAAGCAACACCCTCCCGAGATAACGAATTCAAAGAATTAATTTGTTTATCACCTCACAAAGGTTTTTATCACGTGGTAAAAGTAACCCTTATAAGGGAGGTCATTTTGATTTCCATATCAGTTACATTTTATGCACACTTGTTATAACATATTTTAAAATTGGTAGCAAAGTGAAACGAGTTTTTTGTTATGGAATATACTGTTGATATATTAATTAAATAATAGTTAATATATACAACTAGCAACGTGTGTGTAAATTGTCATATAAATCGGACTAAGGACTCAAGGTCCTGCCATATATCCTTTTTCTTAAAACGCTATAACACCTTTATTACGATCGTAATAAATTTTGGTATGTAAATTTATATTTGTAAGAATAATATTTATGCCAAATTTAGGTAGAATCGGATTATTAATGTGTAAAATACAAAAACATCATTTATTGAAAACTGGGTTAAAAACGAGTAACGATTGCAGTACATATTTTTCCACTTTTTTTTTAAATAGCTTAAGATACCTGGAATATACATAAACAATTGAAATAAGTGAAGAAATAATTTTGTCCCGCTTGCTTTCTTCAGGAGTGGGCTCTATATTATATCTATATATTATTTATTAATCTTTACAGTGAATTTAGAAAGGGTGCTTAATATGGAATCTAAGGTATAGTATGGGTATATAACAAAAATTCATGGCATTATTTCTCGCCACATGAAGCTAAGCTGGAACAAAATTTTACACAATATCTAGATCTGCTACGGTTTTAGGCGTATTTAATTAAATTCCCAGAGTGGGCTTCATATGGGGCCTATTATAAATTATGGACCGATCATCACGAAATTTATAAGTATGATTTCTAGTCCTATAAATGTAAAGGATAAGATTTTATTAATATTACAGAATTATACATTTTTTAAGGGTGGTGGTTCCACATTTTGGATCATAGCTGTGATCCTACTAAACCGATTTTGCTGGTTTTCCATCCCAAATTGCTCAGGATAGCTACAAGAAATTTGAAACAAAGTTTTTTTTTTTGAGAGGGACGACTTCAGCAGGAATTTCATCCCACATACGAACAGTCCGGCCAAAAAACGAATTTTCCCTGTAATGCGTTGTACGATTCCACGGCCAATAGACCACAAAAGGATAGGCTCTTGAGGAAAAAAAGTATATTACTAACCAACGTGAGGGTTTCGGGAACCAAATACTTAATTTCATCAGAACTGTAGCGAACAACTAAACTTGGTATATGCTGTTTGCCGTTTAGCTAGCGTGCAATAAACTTCCGGCTTCTATCTCGTCGGCAAGCGGGGTAGATTCTTTTTATTTGCTAAACCTTTGAGTAACCATCTACAGATATTCATATTTTAAAGATTTGCATGCTTTTAATGAAAGAATAATAGAAAACAGCGAATAGATACAACAGAAATAAGAACTTCATTAGATAGAATTGAGCAAAAATTAACTGGCGTGCGAATTGATCTAGTACGCAATTTCCCCTCCCATCCGTGATCATGCGGTACACCTTGCAAAAAACTACACATGATCCCCAGCAAAACTAACCTAATCTTACCGTATGTCCAGAAATCAGAGCTCAAATCGACTTAGAATTTCATATTACATAATAGTAAAATTTATTAAAAGAAACCATAATTCAGCCATAGATAAATCACCTATTTACTAAAGATAAAGTAAATTGTTTACTTTCAAGAACAATAATCTTAATCAAAAACTAAACATAATTAAAAAAAAAAATATGATACTATGAGCGAAAATAAGAGTAAGAATTTTAAATGATTTTTAATTCGTTAATAGCTAGAAGAAGAAACTTTTAAAATTACATACAAAGTTATTCAGCTTTTCCAAAACAACCGAACGTGCATTAAAAAAATATCATGACAAGCTTAAAAAAATTAATATCAACTTTTGTGAATTTAGATTTTTCTTTTGGTTTTAATCATATTGTTTTATTGATAAAAAAAAAACTGTAGTTATTTATTTAAATAAATAAAAAAAATAAAAAGCAACCAGAAATAAACGAACTGATCCATCATGAGGGCTCGAACCCAGGCTAGCGGGATGATAGGATCTCCCGCTATCGTTTAGACCATGAATGTCTTATTGATATCTGTGCAAATTACGACTTTTAAGCATTTTAACTTTAACATTTGTAATGGTGAATGTACAGTTTTATAATTTTATGGTTTATCACTGCGTATAAATACCGTTATTTAAATTCACATTATTCTAATAATTAATACTTAAGTCCTTTTTATTTAAATACATAAAAACATTTTATTTGGGTTGTTGGGTATGGGTTTTCTTGAATTTTTACGCCCGATTCAATGAATTAACTTTCATTTTTACATGGCAATAAACACAGCAAATATAAAAATCTCCAAGGTCACAATAGCAGTTGAGCAAATGTTAATAATAGTATGTTTCATTAACATTTTCTCATACTGTTATCAAGGCATTTGATATTAACATATTTTTTGTTAACAACCAGATTTATTTAATCGTTTATCGTACCTTGGGAATTTTATATTTCCTATAGTTTTTGGTATGGGATATACAATCAATTAGAAAAAAAGATGTTTACTCACTTGGTTCCTGGATTCCGTAGAAAGATCATTCGCAAGGCTCCTGGCTGGGTTTAAAAAATGGGTAGAGTAATGTTAATTATATATGTATGTATATCTAGACACCGTAAAATATGCTCATTTAAAATTTTCTCTTTTATACCATTTTTCGAAAACCTGATCTTTGATTTTTTTCTATTTCTTTTAATTTGATCACTGGTTACATACATACATATTTTCTTTCTGCCTTTATTTTTTCTTTTTTTATTATACTTTTTTCATTGCACATTCGATCTGATTTTCTTTATAGTTTGTAATTTGCTCATTTTACCCTCACTTATATAAATGTTTAGTAATTTGAATTAACACATTTGTCGCATGGCGTACAATTAGAAGTTAATAGAAATATTAAACAATTTGGGAAAATAATAATGAAAGCTTGCAAAAATTTCTAAACCGTTCACTTCAATTGACTTCTCTTTCACTTTTATTCTTTCTTCTTTTCTGTTGAACAACTTACATTTTCCCCGTGTGATCTCTTGAAGTGGATTTCTCTCCTTTTTCTTAAATACATAGTATTTTTTTTTTTTTGTATATTTTAGCACTAACAAATTTCTTATCACTTTTGTTAAAATAAAATTCGTTGGGTTTGTAGAGGTGCAAATTGATGATTTGGGTGCCACCCACTAAAAACCATGAAAAACGGGGGGTTTCCCGAGGGTTTCCCGCTGCCCTCTAATATACTTTAACAGAAAGGTTTATCCACGACAAAGCGTAATTTAGGAGGAAAATTTAAAGCAGTTTGGAAGGACTAACAATTAGGTTAGGTTGTCTGTAGGTTATAATAAGGTATGTGTTTTTGCAAATTTTGACGATATTTACCTTCAACTTGTCAATGATCTATCGCTAGAGTAAATAAGGGTACTTTTTTCTTGTAATAAGTTTTCTGGCTGTTTAATAGGGAATATTACTTCAGGAAAGTAAACAAACAAAATAGAATGTGGGTTTTTTCCTGTTTTTTTCCCCCCTCTGTCTTCCTAAAAATAATATTTTAATACTGTTCTTTCCGCCTAGGCAACAAAATATTTTTAAATTAAATTAGAAAAAAAAAAGAAAAATACAAGCATACCAATTAAATTAGAAGGTCTTTAAAAAAACTAACTCCGCGGAGCTATTTCCAAAGTACAGAATCAGTCCAACAGGTTAAATGGCAGAAACAAAATGAAAGCAGGTTTTCTTGAATAATATGGTATTTATACCTCTCAATCTATTGGAATTAAAACGCTAGTTAAGCACTTTATCCCTTCGTTCATTTCTGAATTCATGCAAAATAAAAAAAAAATCACACCCACTCCGGTAGACATAAAACAACCTAGACACTGCCCAAAATGTTCAACTGTTAAGATACCGCATTACCATTTGTCTCTGCTATTAAACTAAAATGTTCCGCGTTTTGTCAAAACCAAAGATAAATTCACTCGTCGGTTATTTTTTAAAAAAGGTATAATATCTGGTTATGTAAATAACTTTAACCTATGTATGCAAGCGAATTCGAAATGGAATAAAGTTTGTTATAAATTTGATTGACAAATATAAAAGAGAACAACAGAAAATACAAGTTGCCTTATTTATCGTTTTTATTTCTTAGGAAGAAATCAATGTCGAAAAAAATAGTCTTATCAAACTTATTAAGTCAGTTTAAATTAAAAGGTCTCATTAAAAAATGTAGGATGCTAGCTACCAATGATGAACATGTTGTGCACGAAGGGAGCGCCGATAATTATACAACTAATCAAATGAATCAATGTTTGATTATATTCATTCAAATATACATCTTCCCTTTGCTCTAAACAAAGAAGTTGGTATATATAAATATTGTATAAAGGCCCAACTTTAATATGAATATGCTTGATTAAGCTTAACACTTCCACATAAATAGGAATCAATACGGAACAAATTACCGAATAGCATTGAGAAAATAAATATAGTTTTCTCTTTCACTCCAATTATTATGTGAAATGTTGTGAAACACACTTTGCTTAAGCAAATGACAGAGTCATAAAACTTAACAAAAAGTTTCCTTAAGTACAATATGGTTTGACACATATGATTTACATGTATTCGCTCAGTTGCTCAAGTCAACTTAAGCATATTATAGTTGGACCTTAACACTTCCACATAAATAAGAATCAATACAGAACTAATTACACTAGTATACAAGGAAAAGTATCCGAAATAATTTTAACTAATTTTTGCTTCTCTGTCCATGCAAAATGCGAATTGATAAGTAAAATTCATTTATTAGTTTTAGTTTTTGCGATCCCTGATATCTTTCGAATTTAACGAAAGTACCTACATTTTACTTCATAGTGTTGATATTTACGTAGTTAGTTGGTATCAAATATCCAAAATGTTGCTTTTTTGTGCTCTTTTTCTTTATAATTTA
Organism: Pollenia amentaria; assembly: GCA_943735925.1. Taxonomy (NCBI): domain Eukaryota; kingdom Metazoa; phylum Arthropoda; class Insecta; order Diptera; family Polleniidae; genus Pollenia; species Pollenia amentaria. The sequence continues at coordinate 24,841,444 of OX031011.1, forward strand.
ACGATAAAAGTGTTAAAAGTAAAAAGTATAATACTATTTTATAGCAAAATGTCTCGAAAATGTGTGAATAATCCCGACAATTTTTGTTATATTTGCGGTGAGGTGATATTTAGTAAACAAAGGTGTTGTATATCGCCTATAATAAAAAAAGCCTATTATTACTACTTTAACGAAAACATCAAACACCAAGATAAAAGCTGGGTTCCACATTTCTGCTGCAATCCATGTGCTACAGGTTTGAGAAATTGGCTGAACGGCAATGAAAAGTTGAAGGACCAGAGTTAAAATCTTTGCTGGTAGATGCCAAATAAAAGCCAGTAGTTGATTTGCTTATAGTAGAAATTCTTTTATTCGACAATGTTTGTTCTTCTAATTCTAAGACTTAACTAACTTAACAATACAGTTTATGGGCTTTCAAAAGCAAGGAGATATAATTTTTAGTACATGTTATAGCAGTTTAGAGCCCTCTACATGTGAAATATAGTACACTAATAATGTAAGAGATTAATGAAAGACATTAGGGTGGCGACATGTACATTCCGGCCCTCTTGCAGGAACTGCAATTTAAATAATTTGTATAAAAAGAAATTCATTGTTCGGATATAAAATTCATATAAATTTTAGTGAAATAGTTAAAATTTAAGATAATGGATAGTTATGGAATATAATATTGTATGAAGTATTACAATTCATTAGATTTTAAATTCATTTTCTATGAAGTAGAGAGATTTTTACAAAAAATACCAATTCAGTAATGGGGTAAAAAAAAAAAGAATGATAAATTGACATTTATGTTATATATTAATATTTTACTTGAAATTATTGGGCACAAGATCCAGAAAGTACCCATCCGAATACTGTGTCCTGTGCCAATGGTAAACCATAGTCGCCAGGTATGACTCTGGGTTTGATGATTTTTGTGTAGCTATCATTTCCAATCACCAAAGAGATGCCTTGTGAGACGTAAAAGAAATCATCAGCGAGTAGTAGATGGGAGAATTTGTCAAGAACACTGGAATTCAATGACGCAGATGGGGTTCTCATTGGTAATCTACCCACAATTCTGGCGTCTACTGCTACACGAAATTGACGATCGTATTTTGCTGTGAGCATGAGTATCGCATACGTTACGTTGTTGAGCTGATACGTTTTTAACTGAAGAGTATCAGCCAGCTGCTGTTCAATTCGGCTATGTTCGGAGCAAACATCGATTAGAGCTCTAATTGTTTGCCGGTTGTTGTTTGAAACCACGATCACGTTTGCTGTAGGTAGCAGTGGTACTAAATGACGAGAGACAATTGATGATATTGAATCATTTTGACTTGTTGTAAAAATTCCGTCTCGTCGATTTGGTGTGTTATCACGTTTGATACGTGAAACTCGAGAAAGAGTACTGGTCTCACGACTTCGTTTGTCTCGAGATGATTCCTCAGAGTGCAATAAAGTGTGGTGTTGCTTAGAACAAATATGGCATCCCGTTTTGTGAAAACATGACTTCTCTGAATGCACGTGAGCAAGACAGTTTGGGCAGTAGTCGAACAGTGAAACAGCTTGCAATCGTTTTTCGACATCCATCTTTAAAAAGGTTTCACATAGTCGAAGTGGATGCGAACCTTGACATAAACGGCATCGAAACGGGTCATTATTTTTACGGTTTTTGGTGATAACATGGTTAGATGACATTGTAACCTATTGATGTAATGAAACTGAAATAAGCATTTGTTTGATTAATGATTTAGGTGATTTGGGAGGGGATTGAGGTTTGGAATTTTGTAATGTTAGATAATATGGATTAAGAAAGGATTTTTTTTTGTAATAGAAAAAACTATGCAAACGAAATGGAGTTATGATGGTATTGAAATAAGCTTTACTATAGGACGTGTGATAGTTCCTCGTTGAGTTATAATATCAGCGACCCTCACTCTGCCATCGGATCCAGTGTAAATTTTAGTCACACGACCAAGTCGCCATTCGTTGATAGAAACATTATCGTCTTTGATAACAACCATCGTGCCAACGGAAATATTTTCTTCTGGTGTTTTCCATTTATTCCTTTTGTGAAGCTCTTTAAGATATTCACTTTTCCAACGTTGACAGAATTGTTGTTGGATAGCTTTCAGTCGTTGCCAGCGATTGATGATGGAGATTGGTTGATTGTCAATTTGTGGGTCTGGAGGAGCAAGGAAAGGGCTACCTATGAGGAAATGGCCTGGAGTCAAAGCATTCAAATCCATTGGATCTTCGGACATAGGAGAAATCGGTCTGGAATTTAAACAAGATTCAATTCTTGAAAGTAATGTAGAAAACTCTTCATATGTATATTTGAACGAACCAGCGATTTTTCGGAAGTGGGTTTTGAAGCTTTTGACTCCCGCTTCCCATAGACCGCCCATATGCGGTGAACCTGGCGGAATAAAGTGCCATTGAATGTTCTGATATATGAATGTGGATAGAAGTTCGGAACGAGAAGCTAACAGGAAATCTTTTGCCATTTGTTTAGAGGCTCCGACGAAAGTTTTGCCATTGTCTGAGTATAGCCTTAACGGATATCCACGTCTTGATATAAAGCGGTAAAAGGCTGCCATGAATGCTGAAGTCGAAAGATCCGTTGTTGCTTCTAAATGAATGGCTTTTGTGGCAAAGCACACAAATACGCACACGTAGCCCTTTGTTACTCTGCAGCCTCTCCCTGAGAAGTTCTTCAAATCGAAAGGACCTGCGAAATCCAGTCCTGTGTTGTAAAAAGGCCGTTGTAACTCAGTTCTTTCTGGAGGTAACGCTGACATAAGCTGAGTTTTTACTTTTGCCTTATGCAAAACACATTCCTTGCAGTTATGAATAGTAGTTTTGATTAAATTCTTTAGCTTTGGAATCCAAAACTGCATGCGGACAAAACGTAAAACTTGTTGATTTCCACCATGAAGCGTAATTATATGCGAAAATTTAACCAGTAGTTTAGAAAATCGACAATTGTAAGGAAGAATAATAGGATACTTTTCGTCATAGGAGAGAAATGGCGAATTAGCTAATCGACCGTTTACTCGTAGAAGTTTGTTAGAATCTAGGAATGGATTTAAATTCAGGATAGAGCTCGTTTTTTGAATATTCTCATTATTTTGGATAGATTTGTATTCATTTGGGTAAGCAACCTTTTGAGCTATAAGGATAAGACGATTTCGCATAAGAGTAAATTCGCTGCTCGTAATAGGAGTGGAATCGTAATGAAATGAATCTTTGTACTTTGGGTGAGTTCTATGCAAAAATCTAAAAATATAGCAAAGGGTTCGAATTGCAGTAGGAAACTTTGAGAATCTATCCAAAATATCGTTATAATCTGAAAAGTATGCAAAGTTGACTCGAATTGGTTTCTGTTCTTCTTCAGTTTCTTCAATTTGATGGTTAAGTTTAGGCCAGCTATTTCGTGAAAGCTTAAGCCAAGCCGGTCCATGCCACCATAAATTTCTGTTACATAGATCGCTTGGATACAGTCCTCTTGTGGCAATATCTGCTGGGTTTTCTTGCGATGGAACGTGGGACCAGTTGTCACATCCGACAGTTTGAAGAATTTTAGAAACTCGATTCGCAACGAATGTTTTCCAATTACTTGGGGATTTTCGCAGCCACGAAAGAACAATTGTAGAGTCTGACCATTTAAACAGAGAATATTCAGGAATATTAAGTGAAGGGAGAATAGAATTAATCATATTGGATAAAAGTACGGCGCCGCAAAGCTCAAGTCTAGGAAGCGAAATGCACTTTACGGGAGCAACCTTGGATTTAGCTGTTAAAAGATTCACGGTAATTGTTTCGTTAGCAATAATTCGAACATAAATAGCTGCAGCGTAAGCCTTTTCCGAAGAGTCGCAGAATCCGTGAATTTCTATAGTACATTTTGGAACAAAAGAAATCCATCTTGGTATTACTATTTTGTTGATATCCGAATAATGATGTAAGAATAAATTCCAATCTCGAAGACAATCATCTGACAAACATTCGTCCCAGTCGGACTTCGATTCCCAAACTTTTCTCATTAGAATCTTGGACAGAATTATAAACGGAGAAAGCCAACCTGCGGGGTCGAATAATTTAGAAATTTCGGACAAAACCTGTCTCTTTGTAATATTCTTTCTTGTGGTTAAAGGTTTTGCAGAAAAATAGAAAACATCAGATTTAGCATTCCACCGTACGCCTAAAGTTTTGGCATTGCTTGTATCTTCGAATTCGCAAAAATCTTCTTGGAGAAGATGACTTTTTGGAATTCCTTCTAAAACTTCTGGCGAATTAGATGTCCATTTTCGGAGATTGAACCCTGCTGAACTAAGTGCATCTATTAGTTGATTTCGAGCTTGAAGTGCCGTTGGAATATCAGGAGCTCCATATAAGGCATCGTCTACGTACATATTATTTTTCAGAATATCGCTAGCGAACGGGTATAGGTTTTCTACATCAGAAGCTAATTGGACAAGAGTACGGATTGCTAAATAAGGAGCGCAATTAACCCCAAAGGTTACGGTCTTTAATTCAAAATCTTGGATATTATCATTAATGGAATTTCGGAAAAGTATTCGCTGGTAAGGAGTATCATTTGGATTGACAAGAATTTGTCGATACATCTTTTCGATGTCACTATTAAAGACATATCTATGAAATCTCCATTTTAAAAGAAGAATGATAAGGTCATTTTGTAGGACAGGACCTGGATAAAGCATGTCATTTAATGAAGTTCCGTTTGTTGTTGGGCAAGACGCATTAAATACGACCCTGACTTTTGTGGTGGAACTTTCTGGCTTTATGACCGCATGGTGTGGAAGATAATAGTTTCCGAAGTTATGAACAGATGTAGGAATGGGGACTTTTTTCATATGGTTCAATGCAAAATATTCTTCGACTACGGAATCATATATGACTTTTTGTTCTATATTTTTCGAAAGTCGTAATTCATTGCGAAGAAATTGAGCAAGAGCAATACTTCTTGAATTTCCTAAACCTTCTGAACCATCTAAAAATGATTTTTTAAACGGGAGTGATACGATAAAACGACCATCGCCTTGTCGTTGGGTAGTTCGTACGTATAATTCTTCACAATATCTATCTGCTTGTGAAACAATTGGTTTTTGTGGAACATCCTCCACCTCCCAAAAACGCGTTAGCTGTTTTTCAAGAGACACTTTAGAAACGCATGTGAGAACTCTAGTAGGATTAGGAGCGTCATGCTCAAGATTTCCAGACAAAACCCAACCAAAAAGTGTTTCCTTTGCTTTCAAACGTCCACAAATATTTCGTATAAATCCATCTAGTTCGAATCGATCTATTGTATCTTCGCCGAGGAGAATGTCTACTTCTGAATTTTTGTAAAAATACGGATCGGCCAATGTCAAATTTGGAATTTTTGATACAATATTTTGATCAATATTACAGGTGGGAAGATTTCCTGAAAGTTCTTTAAGAACAAGAGCATTTATTTCGACTTTATCATTTCTATAGCCATTTGAACCAACCACTAGTTGGCAGATTTTTCTGGACTGTGCAGAAATAGAGCCATTTAAACCGCTTATTTGTGCATTAATTGATTGGAAAGGAAGGCCAATTCGTCTAAAAAGACGTTCTGAAATAAATGTCCCCTCGGAACCTGAATCAATGAATGCTCTAGCAGGAAATTGAACACCATTGTGGTGAATTTGAACCATGGCAGTAGCAAGTACAACGGACTTTGAATTTGATGCAAAGTTGGAACGAATAGTTGTGGAAGTTGAGGGTTCTAAAGATAAAGCTGAACTGTTAGTTGTAGCCGAAGAAGAAGGTTGTATGCTCTCTTTATGAAGAAGTGTGTTGTGTCTTTTACGACAAGTACGACAACTAAAAGAACTTTTACAATCGGTTACGTGGTGATTTTTAGTAAGACAATTCAGACAAAAATTGTTGTTTTTGGCATATGAATTTCTATCATCGATATTCTTTTCAAGAAATTTAGGGCATTGCCTGAGAGGATGCTGACTTGTACACAGACTACACTGGACAGAATTATTTGTAGAAACATTTGCATGGTGGCTATTAAATCGTTTTGGTTGTGGCTTAATTTTGACATTTTCTGTTTTATCTGACCGTGATGTAGCATTTTGTCTAAAATCTTTAACTTCGGATACTGTCTCGAGAGTTTGGAAACGATTAGTGAGAAATATACTCATCTGGGACCAAGTGGGGTCTTCGTTTTTCTTAAAAGATTGCTCCCAAAGAGCTAATGTGATCGGAGGAAGACTATTGGTACAGTGAAAAACGAACACATCATCCAAGGCTTCTATGTTCTTTTTATAAAGCTTAAGAGCGGAAACACAACTATCAACTGTTCTTACTAAATTCTTTATATCTTCGCAAGATTCTTGTGAAATATGAGGAAGAGTAGAAAGTATTCTAAGCTGGCTATTAACAAGCAGTCTTTTATTTTCAAAGCGTTCCTTTAAATTTGCCCACGCTAAATCGAACCCTTCATCTGTTGGTGGACATTTTTGAACAATATCCTTTGCCTCACCGCTGGTGTTTCGATTTAAATGAAAAAGTTTCTGAATTTTGCAAAGACGTGGATTGTTAATATAAAGAGCAGTAAATAAGTCGCGAAAAGAAGGCCAGGATTGGTAATCGCCCTTAAAGATTCCTGTATCACATGGAGGAAGGTGCATATTGTAGAGAGGCATGGGGCCAGAAGCTTCATTTGGAAGAAGTTGAGGTGTTACTCTAAGAGAAGATAACTCATTGATGCGGGAACTAAATCGAGAAATGAATCGGACGTATGTAGAGTATGCTGTTTGGTACTTTGTGGTAACAATCTCTTTATCGTTTGCAGCAGGCTCATCGTCGTCGTCTTCTGTTTGATTTTTCTTCTTTTTCCCCTCTTTATTTTCCTCAGTTGTGCTATCAATCTCGTCAAGAACCTTTCCGTATATAAGTTTAACTTCTGCCCAAATAGACTTCATCTCGTCGCGATGAACTTCAAGTGAATCTATAGATTCTCGGGAAAGATGTGACTCCTCGAATTCAGCGTCGAATTGGATAAGTTTATCCGTGCACCTTATGAATTGCTGTAAGTGAGTCATCTTTTAAAATTTTATCAAAGGCTCACGAAGGATTTTTACCGAATTATGAATCAATAATAGCAAAAGAGACACGAAAATTGGAAAAAACTAACAATATCGAAGAAAAAAAAAAATTTATTTCTGATCACTCTTGAACACAAATTAATTGATGTGATAAATGTTAAGAAGAATTGGATAATAAATGGGAAAATGAGGATAGTAAATTGTGAAATCAATATTATAATTAATAATAAAATATGTTTTTTTTTTTTTTTTAGTTACCAGTTGCTTAAAATTTACGTTTTTGTTGAAAAATTCTTCGAACACGACAGCAATCGAAATTAATTTGTATTTAAATCGAACGAAATTTCAACGATATTTAATATTTAACGAAACGAAAAATTAATGTTTTTTGCAATAACGTTTTTTTTTTTTTTTTGTAATTATGTAATGTATGTTTTATTTTGATTTCATTAATTTAAAATATTTTTATTGTAAATTTTGTTGATTTAAATTGTGGCTGGTATAAATATTTATTGAATTTTTTATTATTCTTTTAATCGAGATGTCTTTTTAGTGAATGGTTTTTCTTGGAGTGTACGTTATTTTATTTTTATTTTTTTTTTTTTATTTGATTGTGTCTTTTTTCTAATTTTATGTTGTTGAAATTAATTTAAGATATTTTAAATTTAATTTTACACAAATCAATTTAATTTGATTTTTATTATTTTTTTTTGTATATGAGAATTTAAAAAATAATGTTTTTTTTTTTGAAATTTAAATTCACGAATTTATCATAAAAAGTACAATGAAAGCATTCTTAAAGTTTTCTGTTTTTTTTTTATATTGTTGTTTATGTTTGTCCAACAAAATCGCTACAAAAAAAACTTTTATTTCTTCGCTCTTCTTTTATTAATGTCAGCTGTGTTTGTCCAAAAAAAATAACTATTGAAAAGGCTTTTTTTGTCTTTCTCTTTATATTTTTGTTGTGTTGTTGTTTTTATTTGGTGTTGGAAAATAAGTTAAATGTTGCTAGCTTCGAATTTAAAAGTAAAAGCAAATGATCATAAGCAAAAGTCGGCAACAAGTTAAAAAAAAAGAAGAAAATGTTGCTACACCTCCAACCAGAAATTAAAAGATTAACACATGTTTCGAAACTTTTTTCTTTTTAAGTCTTTAAAAATGTTTCTTTTTATGGATAATGTGTTTTCAACATTTTTTGCTTTTGGATTTTTGTCTTACAAATGAGCTTTGAATACAGCGATTGAAGTGGAACGGTGTGAACTATGAAACACAAGTTGGGACAACTTTGAAAAGAGTGAAGAGAATTTTTGGGTTTTTTTTTTTTTTTTACAACCACTTCGAAAATTAAAGGAAAAAAAATGTAACGGTAAACGATATGCACGTATGCTAAAATTGTTGTTGAACTTCTTTTGAATAAATTCACATCTGAAGATTTGAAATGTTGGTAGGTATAATTTGTAGGCAAATACACCCGAAAAATACCGTTTGAAATTTTGTAAAGGCAATTGTATTTTTTTTGTTGTTTTTTTTTTTCAGCACTATTTCCCGCTTCTTCTTTTTCGAATTTTATTTTGCATCAAAAAAAAAAAATACCGCTCAATTTTTTTTTACAATAGTAGGTATAGTGGTTACACCAAAAAATTACCGTTTGAATTTTAGCAAAAATATTTGTTTTAAGATTTTTTTTTTTTTAAATACCTACAACAATAATTACACCAAAAATACCGTTTAAATTTTTAGGAAATATATTTGTTGTTTTACGATTTTTTTTGTTAATTTGATGTATGGAAATTAATGTACACTTTTTTTGCAAGAAATATACCGCCAATTATTTTCTCTTTAATAGTCGAGGTTTGAACTTTTTTTTTTTTTTTTTATATAAATTAGACACTGATTTAGTTGTTTTCTACACAGATTTTTGTTTGGCTGTATTTTTTTTTTCACGAAGGATTTTTACCGAATTATGAATCAATAATAGCAAAAGAGACACGAAAATTGGAAAAAACTAACAATATCGAAGAAAAAAAAAAATTTATTTCTGATCACTCTTGAACACAAATTAATTGATGTGATAAATGTTAAGAAGAATTGGATAATAAATGGGAAAATGAGGATAGTAAATTGTGAAATCAATATTATAATTAATAATAAAATATGTTTTTTTTTTTTTTTTAGTTACCAGTTGCTTAAAATTTACGTTTTTGTTGAAAAATTCTTCGAACACGACAGCAATCGAAATTAATTTGTATTTAAATCGAACGAAATTTCAACGATATTTAATATTTAACGAAACGAAAAATTAATGTTTTTTGCAATAACGTTTTTTTTTTTTTTTTGTAATTATGTAATGTATGTTTTATTTTGATTTCATTAATTTAAAATATTTTTATTGTAAATTTTGTTGATTTAAATTGTGGCTGGTATAAATATTTATTGAATTTTTTATTATTCTTTTAATCGAGATGTCTTTTTAGTGAATGGTTTTTCTTGGAGTGTACGTTATTTTATTTTTATTTTTTTTTTTTTATTTGATTGTGTCTTTTTTCTAATTTTATGTTGTTGAAATTAATTTAAGATATTTTAAATTTAATTTTACACAAATCAATTTAATTTGATTTTTATTATTTTTTTTGTATATGAGAATTTAAAAAATAATGTTTTTTTTTTTGAAATTTAAATTCACGAATTTATCATAAAAAGTACAATGAAAGCATTCTTAAAGTTTTCTGTTTTTTTTTTATATTGTTGTTTATGTTTGTCCAACAAAATCGCTACAAAAAAAACTTTTATTTCTTCGCTCTTCTTTTATTAATGTCAGCTGTGTTTGTCCAAAAAAAATAACTATTGAAAAGGCTTTTTTTGTCTTTCTCTTTATATTTTTGTTGTGTTGTTGTTTTTATTTGGTGTTGGAAAATAAGTTAAATGTTGCTAGCTTCGAATTTAAAAGTAAAAGCAAATGATCATAAGCAAAAGTCGGCAACAAGTTAAAAAAAAAGAAGAAAATGTTGCTACACCTCCAACCAGAAATTAAAAGATTAACACATGTTTCGAAACTTTTTTCTTTTTAAGTCTTTAAAAATGTTTCTTTTTATGGATAATGTGTTTTCAACATTTTTTGCTTTTGGATTTTTGTCTTACAAATGAGCTTTGAATACAGCGATTGAAGTGGAACGGTGTGAACTATGAAACACAAGTTGGGACAACTTTGAAAAGAGTGAAGAGAATTTTTGGGTTTTTTTTTTTTTTTTACAACCACTTCGAAAATTAAAGGAAAAAAAATGTAACGGTAAACGATATGCACGTATGCTAAAATTGTTGTTGAACTTCTTTTGAATAAATTCACATCTGAAGATTTGAAATGTTGGTAGGTATAATTTGTAGGCAAATACACCCGAAAAATACCGTTTGAAATTTTGTAAAGGCAATTGTATTTTTTTTGTTGTTTTTTTTTTCAGCACTATTTCCCGCTTCTTCTTTTTCGAATTTTATTTTGCATCAAAAAAAAAAAATACCGCTCAATTTTTTTTTACAATAGTAGGTATAGTGGTTACACCAAAAAATTACCGTTTGAATTTTAGCAAAAATATTTGTTTTAAGATTTTTTTTTTTTTAAATACCTACAACAATAATTACACCAAAAATACCGTTTAAATTTTTAGGAAATATATTTGTTGTTTTACGATTTTTTTTGTTAATTTGATGTATGGAAATTAATGTACACTTTTTTTGCAAGAAATATACCGCCAATTATTTTCTCTTTAATAGTCGAGGTTTGAACTTTTTTTTTTTTTTTTATATAAATTAGACACTGATTTAGTTGTTTTCTACACAGATTTTTGTTTGGCTGTATTTTTTTTTTTTATGCGAAGATCTTGGTTTTTTGTTAAACGATTTTATTTTAATTAATCACTTTTTTTATCAGAATCTTATTGTTTTTCTTTTTATATTTTTGTTTGTGATGGTTTTAAAGTTTTTTAACAATTTTCTTTGCGTTTTTTCACGATTTTATTTAATTTTTAGGGTTTTTTTTACCGACCTTCGCGTTTTTTCTGTACCGTCTCGTTTTAACACCGCATTGCTATTGGAATGGAATAGTAAAAAGAGCAACTTACATAAAATTCCTTTTGACAGCTTAGTGATGTTAATTACGTAATCGGTACCTCCTTTGATGAGAAACGTTTAATTGGATGATTGATTATGTAATTTGGAATGTAGATGGAGTGATACGGTGACCGTTGATGAAGATTTGATTTTTAAAAATAATTGACCAAATTCATTGGATAGATGATTTTAATCTATTGCAAGGACCGGAAAACGTTTTTTTTTATGTTTTTAAAAAAATATTTATCATTGGTGTTCGAAAAATATTTTAAATTGTACAATAACCAAAAATAGATAAAAATATTTTGTTTGATATTGTTTCTTAAAGTTCAAAATAATAAAGTTCTTAAAAAAAACGTTTTTGAGAAAAATATTTTTTTTTTGTTCTTTTGTACAAAAAATTAAGAACCGAAAACTTAATTTTTTCTTTTTAAAAATTTAAAAATCATGCGTACAAAATAATTTTTTTTTTTCATCAGTTTAAAAAAATAAAAGCAAACACAAAAAAAAGATATTTATTTTTTCAGTACAATATTATTTTGTACATGAAAAAAAAAGAACCGAAAACTAAAAATTTAATTTTTTTAATTGACAAAATTTAAACTCATACGTACAAAATTATAGTAAAAAATATAAAGCTAATAAATAATAAGTAGTTATAACACGATAAAGATTATCCTAGAACTAAATAGTAATCTTATCAATTACCTTGATGTTGAGTTTGAGCAACAATAAATTTTCTACATGCTCAGAACTTAAATTCCTTCTATTTTTGGTCATAATAATTGGCAAAGCACTGAAGGCTGCCTCCACAGATACCTGACCTGTGTTGCGGGTACAGCTAATGCAACAGCAGCTAGTTTTGATAATTAAGAATCTCTAAGGATTTTTTGCATTTGCAATTTTAAACACAATTTTATATTATAATTTTAATTAAAATTCTCAATTTTAACTTCAAATTGAGTTTTTATTGTTAGTTTCTAAAAACAAAAAAAAAAAAATATTTTTCTCAAAAACGTTTTTTTTAAGAACTTTATTATTTTGAACTTAGAAGAACAAAAAACACAAAATAATTTTTTTTTTTTTTTTTTTGTACAGTTGAAAACATGTTTTGAACACCAATGATAAATATTTAAAAAAAAAAAAAAAAAAAAAATTAAAAAAACGTTTTTGTGTATTTTTCAAATTTTTGTTTTTTTGTTTCTTTTCATGTACAAAACACATATTGTACTTAAAAAATAAATATCATTTTTGTGTTTCCTATTTTTTTTTTAACTGATAGAAAAAAAAAATTTATTTTGTACGCATGAGTTTTGAATTTTTCAAATGAAAAACTTAAATTTTAAGTTTTCGGTTCTTAATTTCTGATGCCTGATCTATTGTGAATAGCTTGAGCTGAAGTAATTTGAATTTTTATGGAAAATTAATACTTATCTTTTGCATGAATTACACCGGAATTCTTGTTGAATTAATTGTTGCATGAGAATTATTCCAGAGAAGGTGACTTGAAGAATTTGATTGCTTTGTTATTTGCATAGATTACCCAGAAAACCTTATTAGAAATTGTGCATATTTGAAATATTTTCTGAGTACCCTTGTTGAATTTGTTTTTTTTATTAAAAGGAAAACGACAAACTTCGAAATTATTTTCTTATTCGAAGAAAATAAAGTGCTTGTAGAATCCACGGCCCTGGTTATCCGGTTCGTAGAGGACCATGAAAAGTTGAAGGACCAGAGTTAAAATCTTTGCTGGTAGATGCCAAATAAAAGCCAGTAGTTGATTTGCTTATAGTAGAAATTCTTTTATTCGACAATGTTTGTTCTTCTAATTCTAAGACTTAACTAACTTAACAATACAGTTTATGGGCTTTCAAAAGCAAGGAGATATAATTTTTAGTACATGTTATAGCAGTTTAGAGCCCTCTACATGTGAAATATAGTACACTAATAATGTAAGAGATTAATGAAAGACATTAGGGTGGCGACATGTACAGGCAAAAAACCATCATTTCGTTTTGCAGTGCCAATGCAGTGGCGGGAATCGACAAATCACGTTAGTGATTGTTATTTCTGCATGACGACTCATATATTTGGAAAAGGCAAAGGCGTTTCTAAAAAAAAGAAGAGTGTCATAACATATCCAAATATACCATCGGCTACTCGTCCTCTCTCGCACAGCAATCTTCATCCGATCCCGAAACGTCCTAACATCGGTGGCGACGAAGATGAAATCACGGGCGGTTCACCGTCAATTTCGTCAATGTCAGAATACGAGGTACCTAGCACATCATCACAGCCACACATGATAACGCAAGCTGAATTAAATGATTTTGTAAGAGACTTAGAATTGCCAAAGAATAAAGCAGAACTTTTAGGTTCGAGATTACAACAATGGAACCTTTTAGAAAGTGGTGTGGTTATAACATGTTTCCGTACCAGACAAAAACAGTTGATGCAATATTTTGAAATGGCTGAAAGTTTAGTTTTTTGTAAAGATGTCCGGGGTTTGATGGGATCTCTTAACATTACATATAAATGGGACGAATGGAGACTTTTTATAGATGGCTCTAAATTAAGTTTAAAAGCTGTATTGTTACATAACCAAAATATTTTTCCATCGATTCCTATTGGTTATGCAGTCCATATGAAAGAATCTTATGATAATATGAAAACCCTCTTGCTGCAGATAAAATATGATGAACACCAATGGCAAATTTGCGGAGATTTAAAAATCATAGCTATTCTACTTGGACTACAATTAGGTTACACGAAATTTTGTTGCTTTCTATGCGAATGGGATAGTCGTGACAGGAAGCAGCATTATACGAAAAAGGTGTGGCCTCATCGTCAGTCACTTCAGCCTGGTAAAAAAAATGTTCAAAATAACCCCTTAGTTGACCGACAAAAAGTGTTACTTCCACCACTGCACATAAAACTAGGGCTTATGAAGAATTTCGTAAAAGCAATGAACAAAAATGGAACTGCTTTTCAATACCTTCGCCAGAAATTTCCCAGATTAAGTGAGGCTAAGATCAAAGAGGGTATATTCGTTGGTCCCCAAATAAGAAATTTATTTAAAGATGAACGTTTCGACTCTATTTTGGAAGGTAAAGAAAAAAAAGCATGGGACAATTTTCGCCTTGTGACAAAAAACTTCTAAGGAAATAAGAGGAGTGACAACTACGCTGAACTTATTGAAAATATGTTATCATCTTACCAAGAACTTGGTTGTAACATGTCCCTGAAACTCCACTTTTTACATTCTCATTTGGACTTTTTTCCGGATAACTGTGGGGCCTTCAGCGATGAACACGGGGAGCGCTTCCACCAGGACATCGCAAACATGGAAAAACGGTATCAGGGAAAGTGGAACTTTTCAATGTTAGCGGATTACTGCTGGACTATTTATCGAGATGCTCCAGAAGCACACTACAATAGGGCAGCGAAGAAACCACGTCGCAATTCCACCAACGAATAGAAGAACGGTGTAATTTCTGTTATTTTTTCAAAAAACTTGAAAACTTTTTTTTAAGAAATTGTAACCAATTTTAAAATATAATTATCATTTTTGTATGCAGTATGTAAACATAAATAAAAAAATTTAGTTACCATAAAAAATACTTTTTCAAAATCAAAATTTGTATACTAGTGTTACCGAATGGTATTGAGAAAATAAATATAGTTTCTTTCACTCCAGTTATTAAGTGAAATGTTGTGAAATAATAATAAAAAACTCTTCTGACATTTTACACTTGTATCTAGAAATTTAACAACGAGAAACATTTACAAAAAGGCAACCATACAAAGAACATCAAAAAAAAAAAAAAAAAAAATGTGTGCCTTAAAAGAATTTATAATAATTTGTTTAAAAACATTTGAGGATGTTTTAATGTTCGAGCACAGGGAGTGCATACAACATTTTTTAACTATGATGGATGAAAGTGAGGAGTCTGGTGTTGGGGATTTTAAAGATGCAGAGTCACATTTCGAATGCTGCCCGTGGTACAGTCCGACTTGTGAGGAGGGTCCTAGTCCGTGCAGGTGCACAGCTTATTTTTTAAGAAAAGTAATCGTAGTAAATCTAATTAATTCTTACACATTAATCTATAATAAAGAATAATTATAAAAACAAAAATTTATATATACATGTTTTTTTTCCTTTTATTTTATTTTATTTTATTTTCTAATTTCAGTAAATAAAATGTATTCCAATACAAATAAAATTAATAACAATAAATTGTAAATTAAAAAAAAATATGTTTTTAGCTATATTTATTATGAAGGATGAAATTTCAGCGTTTTGCATCATTGTTTTTGAAGATTCGACCAATGAAATTGGGATTTCAATAACTTGAACCCCATAATTTGTAATGTGATTTATTCTAGAGATATCATCGTTTTTCATTTCCATATTATATTGAGGAATGTAAGACATGTTATCATCTCGTATTTCGCATTCTTCAGTTAGACCACAGTTTTCATAGCTGGGTGGTGGTAGTAGTTGATTTAATGCATTCCAATTAATCGGTACATTATTGGTACAACACCTTCTCAGTAAAGTACAATTTGAAGACCAACGCAAATGCTCTGTTATAGGTTGATCAGTAGGCTCCCAATTCCAAATTTCAACTTCGCAAAAATAACACTTTGTTTTGTCATAATCTCCACTATAAAACATGCCACGCATAGCTAATTCCCTTTTATCTAACCATTTTAACGGCTAGCATACAAAGGTTTTTAATCGTTCATCTTCTCTATTACAGTTATCGTTCATGGCGTAAACGGAGATTGTTTAAAATGCTGATCTTCATTGCAATCAAATTTTAAATCTTGAACCATTTTAATTTTTTTTTTCTATTTAATATTAAGCGCAATTATTAAAAATATAATTTTAAATCCACGATATATCATAATATACTCGTTATTGAAATATATTGTATACGCTATTTATACATGGATATGTTCAACCATTAAAAATTATTTTCGAAATGTGATTCAATATCAGAAATAATAATTTTACTTTTAATAGTTTTTTTAATATTTATATTTTATTTAATAATTTCTTATAAGTATTTGATAAAACAAAAAAAAAAAAAAATCTCTACATCTATAAACTTTTTTTTTTTTTTTTTCATTATTTATTTATTGAATCTTCATATATTAAATATGAACTAACAATAATTAATCAAATCTTATACTAATACTTTATTTTTGTCCTGCCAATGCTAGACGAAAATTTTTCTCTTCACGGTTTCTATTCACATATGTATATTTTTAGCGGTCTTCTCGTCGGATGAGTTCTGCAGTATCTCTTCTCCTTAATCTAGAGTGGCCGCTGTCATTTAAAATATTTCGAGCTAGTGGATTTGGGTGCGACTCAAGCCTTTTTAAATATTTTGCTGCGTACTTCGTAATAATAGTTTTTACTAATGGCACATTGAGATCCTTGCGAATATTAGAGTTTTTAACATACCAGGGAGCGACTGTGATTATTCGAAGGAGTTTATTTTGGCGCCTTTGAATTTTTTCGATATTTGAGGCCGAGGCAGTGCCCCATAGCTGAATACCGTAGCACCAGATTGGCTTTAATATAGAGTTGTAGAGAAGGAGTTTACAATCGAGGCTAACAACAGAATTTCTTCCAATAAGCCAATTAATTTGAATTGCTTTTAGTTTCATTTGTGTTTGTTTTGCTTCTATATGGCATTTCCTTGTTAAGCGCCGATCTAGATGAATACCAAGATATTTTACATGCGATTGTTGGGGCACTAATTGATTATTGATTTTAATAGGGGGACATGACTCCCGACGCAAGGTGAATGTTATATGTACGCATTGCTCATTGACCTTTATCCTCCATTGTTTTAACCACTTTTCCAATTCAAATATATGATTCTGCAAGTAGCGAGATGCTTCATGACAGTTTTCGTGTACGCTTAAAAAAGCTGTATCATCAGCAAATGTTGAAGTTAGGGTGTGGTTATTTGTTGGCATGTCTGAGGTATATATTAAGTATAACAGTGGGCCTATGATGCTTCCCTGAGGGACTCCAGCGTCAATTGGCTGAGGAGAACTTATAAAAACACCTTCTTTAATTATAAACCTTCGACCGATTAAGTAGTTTTCTAACAGCTTGTGTGTGTTTACTGGCAAGTTTAACTTCAATTTATGTAATAACCCTTCATGCCAGACTTTATCAAAAGCTTGAGAAACATCGATAAAGAGGGCGGAACAATATTTTTTTTCTTCAAAGGCTTTTCTTATGGCGTTTACTATACGATGGGTTTGTTCAATTGTGCTATGTTCTCTTCTAAAGCCGAATTGATGGTTAGGAATACATCTATTTACATTTAAAATTGGATCTAATTTTGACACTAACAGCTTTTCAAACAGCTTTGATATATTAGACAATAAGCTTATAGGTCTACATGACTCAACTTTTGTAGGATCCTTCCCTGGCTTAGGTATCATTGTAACTAAGGATACTTTCCATTCTTGTGGGTAGTATTCAATGCGTAAAATAGCATTAAAAATCAAGAGAATAATTTTCTTTGCTATGCTGGGTAGCTCTAAAAGCATTTGTTGCTGATCTTATCAAACCCAGGGGCTTTCTTGGGGTTTAAATCATGAATAGCCTTTTCGATTTTTTTTATCTCAAATCTAAGTGGAACAGCAGCTCTAACAGCAACAGGTGGCAACTCGACTGCAATATCGGGAGATGTATGCGGGGTAAATACGTTTTTCAAATGATTAACAAAAAGATTTCCTTTTTCTTCATCATTTCGTGCCCAACTTCCATTTAAGTTTCTTAATGGTGGTTTAGTGATAACTGGTCTATTAAGATTTCTAGCTGCACGCCATAAAGAGTAGTCTGATTGAGAAGTTGCATCAAGTTCCTTAAGATATTTTTCCAGGGAAGCCGTTTTCTGAGACTGCAGTAACTTTCTTAGCCTTTTTGTGCACTCTTTTAGTAAATTCTTAAGTTGAGGGGATCTATGCAATTGCCATTCTCTTCGAGCTCTCCTGTTTTCAGTCAAGAGGCGCTCGACATCTGCAGAATATGTTTTACTATTTTTGGTTTTTTTGAGGGTTATACTAGAATGTCGAACAGCTAGTTTCAGATAACTGTCAAAATTTACAATAGAAATATCCACATTCTCCGGTGTACTAAGCGGAATATTTTCAGTGCAGTGGGTACTGAGATATTTTTTATATTTTAACCAATTAATTTGAGTGGCTGACGTCACTAAGTTATCAGACGGAGATACAATTCTATTAGGATTTAATATAGTAAGAATTGTAGGTGTGTGATCAGAAGATAATTCTAAGGAAGCTTCAACATAAATCGTTTCTGCGGGGGTGTTTTTAACCACTCCAAAATCGATGACATCTGTAACTTTTTGCTGATCAGTAGGCCAATATGTTGGTTGTCCGCTCGCGACCACATTTAGATCCATTTTAAAAATTGTGTTAAACAAAACACGACCCTTAGGTGTAATAAGTCGTGACCCCCAGAAAGTGTGTTTAGCGTTATAATCGCCAGCAGCCAGGAAGCAGGGTCCTAATGATTTGAAATATTTATTATATTGGCTTTCTGATATAGAAAATCTAGGTGGGGAGTATGATGATGAAATTACTATGTTTCGATTTAATTCCTCAACGCAAATGTTTGTTGCTTGGAGATAATCTTCACGATGATCACTCATTAAGAAGTGTTTAACTCGGTTCTTTATCAAAATGGCAGAACCTCCACAAGCTCTGTCTCGAGGGTCCTTTGTATCATACAATATATAACCATTGATTTTAAACGTATTTCTTGAGGTCAGATGAGTTTCAGAAACCATCATAACATAAATTTGTTTATTTTTAATGAAGTATTCTAGTTAATTTTTGTGTTGGCGGATGCCGTTTGCGTTCCAAAAGCAAATTTTTAAACAGTTCATGGCTTGTTTAGTACAGCTTGCAATAACATCGATTGCATTCTTAACATTTCTTGCATCATGTTACCCATTGTGTTAGTGAAATTGTTAACTGTTTGCACTAATGTTTCCATGGTTTTTTCGATCCGGGTTAAATTAGAAATGGGAATTTCGTCATTATTTGGTACATCACCTTGCAGTGGCATAGGATTAGATTTTAAGACATTAGCGTACGAGGTTCTGTTAGTATTTGGCTGTGGTATCTGGACACCGTACGTGTTTCCTTGATTAGTTGCCTGCGTTTGAGGGGGGTTAAGTTTCTGTCCAACAGAACGCTTGACAATCGAATATACCGGGCACCCTCTATAGTTGGCAGTGTGATTACCACCGCAGTTGCTACATTTTTTACATTTGGATCATTTTTGGACTTGTCGCACCGGACGGTACCATGTAATTCTCCACATACTACGCAAACAGGGGGTAAATGGCAGTATGCCCTAGTATGACCAAATTCTTGGCAGTTTAAACACTGAACGGGTCCATTTCTTTTGTGCGGCTCTTCGATCGTGATTTTTCTGTACAAGATGTATTTTAAACTGTAAATGGGATGCGTTTCATTTTTTTTTAGCTTAACATCGCCGGGCTCGAACTCCACTCGAAATAGGGGTTGGGGATTTTTTTTTTCCTATTTTTAATATTTGCAACATTTTTTATTTTTAAGCCTTTTTCTTCTAAAAATGTTTTTATTTCGTCGGGGTCCACGCATGAGTCAATGCCCTTAATCACAACTTGAAGACCTTTACTGCTTTTCAGTTGGTACGTATAGAAGCTTTTTTTAAGTGCTTCAAACTTATTAATTATTTTACGAAAATCATTCTCATGATTAATCTGTATTTTTGTCTCGTTTATATTTCCACGCTTGATTGCAGCAACGTAAAACGAATTTTCACCTATCACCGAGATTAAACTTTTTATAAGCTCACTTGAGTTTTGCTCTCTAAGATATATCGGGGGTGGCTTCGACGATTTAATGACGTTAGGTGCTTCAGAAGATTCATCCTCTAGAATTGCAAAACGATTTTGCGAATTTATTCTATCAAAAGATGGAACTTTAGAGGCCGAGGCTACAGCTGAAGAGGCTGGGCTGCGACCCCGTTTGAGAACTGTTATATACCTGTCCATACCAACTTGCACTTGTGGTTTTTGAAAATTTTTTACTTGTGTGTTTTCCGTTGCGTCTGTGTTTGAGTTCATGGTATCATTTCCTACTAGGAATGTCTTTGAAATGGTAACACTTGATGGTTTTGCCGTTAGGTTGTTGTTATTGTTTTCTGTTGTTATGTTTATTTCCACATTGCTTTCGCTAGCATGAATATTATTTATTTTTGTTATTGATTCATTGTTATTACTCATATAGAGAGTTGTTTTTGGTTTTTTTTCACCGTTGTTTTTATTTTTTTATTTTTATTTTTGTTGACTGTGCTCTTCTTATTATGTATTATGTTTTTGTTACACCAAAAGAATAAATAATTTTTTGCACAGATTATTTGTATTATGTATGTATGTACGTTCATACGTATACTTTTTTTCATGTATTTTTTTACTTATTATTTTTTTTGTTTGTTTTTTACTTGTTCTATTGTTCACTTTAATTTTGAGCGTCCAAATTCGCTTGTTAAATATTATTAACAAATTTATGTTAAAAAAAAGAATCGTATGCGGAGTTAAAAAAAAACACGTCTGTTGACAACGAGCACGACCGAACGAATGCACATCTATAAACTTAAATCTACTTCCCTAATAAAACGATCTCCTTCTTCATCCAATTAAAACCCGTCATTTGCCTTCAACAATTTCCCAAAAAATATCATAGTACGCCAGCTGGTTGTTGGGGATTTCAATTCCTGGGTTTTTATTTAATAGGATGTTCTCTATAGATACGTCGATTAACGCATTTATACGCGTCTGCGTATTCTCCTCTGCTGCTTCCACGGAATTTTTCTCCATAGAATTTTCATCGGCAAATTCAATTTCGTACTGACTCGAATCCATTGTTCAAATGCAAAAAAATATAGTTTTCAGAAATATACTACACTAAGCCTTTTAAGAAGGCAATATAAACAATATACAAATTCTTATTAAATATTTTTGGGACACATTGTATTGCGAAAGAAAACAAACTGCAATTAATGTTTTGTTTTATAAACAAATTATACATTCTAAACAAATTATACATTCCAACATGCTCACTCATGTTTATGCTTCTTAAATATAACAAAAAGGTTTCTTCATCAGATTAATGTTAAAACAAACAAGCAGATATATCGTCAGCATTTTATTACAAAATACAAATTCTAATTCTAATCTTATAAGGACACATTGTATTGGGAAAGAAAACAAACCGCAAATAAGAATAACATAATGTCATCATAAAGGGAAATACAATATTTCTTAATACAAAAAAACTAAATTCAAATATTTTGACTGTGGCATTAATTCTAAAAACTGTATTTAAAAATCCACAAACTTGTTTTTTCAAAACCGAAAATTTTCAACTGGCTTGGAAACTAGAAAAATTATGCTCTATCTAATTCGATATAGCATTGCCATCCATTAAAAACTGTAATTAAGAATCCACAAACTTGTTTTTCAAAACCGAAAATTTTCAATTGGTTTCGAAACTAGAAAAATGATTCTCTACCTAAATATATCATTCCTATCACAGGGTTTGGGAACTAGAAAAATGGTTCAGAAATTGGATAAATCATTACCACAACCGAACTACCATCAACATAATCGCAACCGCATAACCATCCACAGAACCGCCACCGCACTACCAACCTCATTACCGGAACCGGAAGATCCCCATTACCTGTCTACTTTTTCCTTTTCGTTGTATGGTGGTTTTGATTCCACAGTCTGTGGTGATATTAGTTTTGAAGCCTGCTTTAATTTGGTCGTCTGTTTATTTGCTAAATGTAATAACGTGTTGTGTTTCTTGTTACATTTTCAGCAGCAACCATGTGCATGTATTTGATATATGTTCGCTTCTCATTACGTCGGGCGCGCTCGTTGAAGATAGGCGTTTTCCCTGAGCTCGGCATACGGTTTATTTTTTATAATAAATTACTTTAAATAATCAAAAAAAAAAAAAAAATAAAATAAATAAAGCGAATGGACGCATAAATTAAATAATTTTTAATTTAAATTATTAAATTTACAAAAAACGTGAATTAATAATATATTAAAAAAAGAAAATATAAAAAAAAGAAAAACATACAGACATACATAAACATACACATTTTGAGCAAAAATATTTTTTTTTTATTCTCGATGTTGATAAACAATAAATAACAAGAAGATCACAACTGTAAACAGTAATGTAAAAAAACGCTTACGAGTGCAAATAATGCAATAACAATAAAACAGAATGATAGAAACGCATATATCACAGTGAGTTTAACGAAACTAATGCAGAAATAAACAAGTAAGAGTGCTATATTCGGCTATGCCGAATCTTATATTCCCTTTACCATGGTGCGATAAGAATAATCTACATATATAATATATCTGTTGCATTAAATAATAATGGCTTAAGTCGGAATTTCTTGTTTTGAGATATTAAGGGTTTTACCAAAAATAAATTGTTTGGTTTTTATATAAAATTATTAGCCACAGAAAAAATGCGCATATATTTAGAACAAAACTCTAAATTTTATAAAAAAAAGTGTTTTTTAAAGGATATAAAAGTAAAAAAAAAAAAAAAAATAGCAAAAACTGATATATTTTTTATTTAATTAAAAATAATTTATAAATACCAAGAGAAAAAAAAATCTATCGAATGGGATTTGAACCCGTCAACACTCAGACGCATGCGAACTTAACTTTAGTATAAATAAATAGGCTGTGGAATATTTTTTTCATATAAGCAAATATCGTTGTGTGAGTTTGTTGTTTGTATATGAAAGGTGAATATGCGAAAAAGGGAAACACACCACCACCACTGGCGTGTTGCCATACAATAGATTTATCTGTTTTTGCAAGCTTCTAAGATGCAAAAATTCCCAATATCTATTTGTAGAAATAATTTCGTTAAATAGATCAAAGTTTAAAAGCAGAGTGATAACGGAAGTCATATTGGACATGCTGCTGGTGCCTGTAAACAAATGGAAAAATGATGGGGAAAGGGGGGAAACGCAAATAAAACAACTTAATCTATATATATAAAAATGAAAAATGTTTGTTTGTCTGTTTGTTTGTTGGCTTATCGACTCCTAAACTACTAAACCGATTTTCCTGAAAATTTTACAGTAACATCACGTGAGCCCTAAAAATAAAATAGGCTACTTATTTTGTCGATAGGGGTAGGAGAATTGGTACCCCCATTGTATGCCAATATTAAATATCGCATATCTTAAGATCCGCTGCACGCATTTTGTTAAACTTTTGGCAGTAGAATCTTGAAAGCCCCAAAATTGAAATAAAGTAGCAGCGGGGGAAGTGGTACCCGCATAGGACGCCAATGTTTAATATCTCATATCATAAGAACTGTTATAGTGAGAATGTTCAAACTTTGTAGAAGTCACACTTATGGTACACTACACTCTAGAAAATAAAAATAGAGCGGGTAGGCGCAGGGGGGAAATACCTCCCATAGGACGCTTATATTAAATATCGAATATCTTAAGATCCGCTGCACCCATTTCTTGAATTTTTTGTAGTAGGATCTTCTGAGCACCGAAATTTAACTATGATAGCTGCAGGGGAAGTGCCTCCCCCCATAGGATGCCAATGTTTAATATCGCATATCTTAAGAACTGTTCTATTGAGAATGTTCAAACTTGGTAGGAGGTAGGCGCAGGGGGAGGAATACCCCCCATAGGAAGCATATATTTAATATCGGGTAACTGAAGAAATTTTACAGCGAGAGTCTTCAAATGTGATTAAAGCCACTATTATGGTAAACCATAAATTCCAAAATAAAATTCGGCGGGGTAGACGAAGGAGGAGCAGTACCCTCCATAGGACGAAAATATTAAATACTTCATATCTGAAGACAAAACTCTTCAAGCTCACTCTTATGGTAAATTACACCTTTCAAAATTAAAAATATAACATATAAATAAAAAAAATTCCTTATTACCCGGCGCTTAAAATAGGCTTTTAATATATTTTAATTTTCAAGTAGGCGTGGCACCAACCATACAATAAAAATATGAATAACCTTATATCTGGAGGACGGTTACAGTAAGATTTTTCCTATATGAAAGAAAAACCTTCGTTATCTGCCAAAAAGGCGGCTAGCTTAGACAAGCGGGCGTCCAATACAATGGCAATAAAGATTTCTACGCTTTTGGAGTACTGAAATAGTGAAAGCATTATCTAATAGCTAAGATAATAACCCGCAACATATTTTAAGAGGTAGGTTCAATGGGAAAAGTAGGTATGGCACCTCCCATACGAAGACTCTTGAAATTTCTGTAAATCTGTTGAACGGTTACTGTATATTTTGTCCAAGATGCTTTGCTTTTTAAAAAAATCTTACCAATTTTTTTCGATGGGGTAGCAAAGCACACCGGGTTACGCTAGCTATATATAAAAAAAAAGTAAATATTGGTATTTCAGTAATTTGGTCATAACTCGGGCATTTTCCAATCGATTTGATAGATTTATACACCTACGTCTTTAGGAAGAAATTTACCAGAAGAAATGGTAATAAAACTTGGACTCGGAAAGATCTACGGTTCCCGATCTTTTGATATATAAGACTTATCCATAGGTCATGTAAAAATTTAGTTTTTATAAAAATTTTGATGCTTTTTAGCCCATTTTTGGAGTATTTTGCTAATAACTTAACCATTTCTTAACCGATTGGGCAGATTTATATACCCACGTCTTTAGGAAGAAAAAAACCATTTACTTAGATTATAGAACTAGGACTCGCGAAGATGGGTATGTTTAAAAAAAAAAAATTTTATTTTGGGCATTACTCTTCCATTTTTGGGAGAAAAGTTTCAGGGTGTTCTCTATAGATACGTCGATTAACGCATTTATACGCGTCTGCGTATTCTCCTCTGCTGCTTCCACGGAATTTTTCTCCAAAGAATTTTCATCGACAAATTCAATTTCGTATTGACTCGAATCCATTGTTCAAATCTTCAATGTTCAAATGCAAATAAATATAGTTTTCAGAAATATACTACACTAAGCCTTTTAAGAAGGCAAAATAAACAATATACAAATTCTTATTAAATATTTTTGGGACACATTGTATTGCGAAAGAAAACAAACTGCAATTAATGTTTTGTTTTATAAACAAATTATACATTCTAAACAAATTATACATTCCAACATGCTCACTCATGTTTATGCTTCTTAAGTATAACAAAAAGGTTTCTTCATCAGATTAAAGTTAAAACAAACAAGCAGATATATCGTCAGCATTTTATTACAATATACAAATTCTAATTCTAATCTTATAAGGACACATTGTATTGGGAAAGAAAACAAACCGCAAATAAGAATAACATAATGTCATCATAAAGGGAAATACAATATTTCTTAATACAAAAAAACTAAATTCAAATATTTTGACTGTTGCATTAATTCTAAAAACTGTATTTAAAAATCCACAAACTTGTTTTTCAAAACCGAAAATTTTCAATTGGTTTCGAAACTAGAAAAATGATTCTCTACCTAAATATATCATTCCTATTACAGGGTTTAGGAACTAGAAAAATGGTTCAGAAATTGGATAGTCGGACGCGCTCGTTGAAGATGGGCGTTTTCCCTGAGCTCGGCATACGGTTTATTTTTTATAATAAATTATTTTAAATAATCAAAAAAAAAATAAAATAAAATAAATAAAGCGAATGGACGCATAAATTAAATAATTTTTAATTTATATTATTAAATTTACAAAAAACGTGAATTAATAAAATATTAAAAAAAGAAAATATAAGAAAAAGAAAAACATATATGTATGTAGCACATACATACATAAACATACACATTTTGAGCAAAAATATTTTTTTTTTATTCTCGATGTTGATAAACAATAAATAACAAGAAGAGCACAACTGTAAACAGTAATTTAAAAAATCGCTTACGAGTGCAAATAATGCAAAAACAATAAAACAGAATGATAAAAACGCATATATCACAGTGAGTGTTACGGAACTAATGCAGAAATAAACAAGTAAGAGTGCTATATTCGGCTATGCCGAATCTTATATGGTGCGATAAGAATAATCTACATATATAATATATCTGTGGCATTAAATAATAATAAAGTGCAGTTTTAAAATCAGCGACATTGAATTGGTAAAGAACTGCTACAAATTTTCTATCAACACAAAAAATGTTTAATTTTGTTCCCTTGTGTTATGCAACTTATAAAATAAAATCTTCTAAATTTATACTTTTATGGCAGTTTCGTAATAGTAGAATGCTTTTCAAATGGGATGAACTTAATTTATTACGTTGCTTGGAACAAATAAATTTTAAATCCGAAAAAATTTGTTCGCATAGGTAAGTAGTGCCGAATAAAGAGAGGCACTTAAATGAATTTTTTTTAGTTCAGGATAGAACTCGCCATCCAAATCTTTCCAGAACTCTACAATATTATTTTCGTCTGGAGCATTTACTTCGCTTCGTAGTATGATTAGTTCTGATTGAATATCAAATTCGTAGTTGCTTACATCGCAACGAAAAGGGTTTTCGAAAAGATCTAAAAGCGGTTGTAAAATTACAAAATCTTGAAACCTGTCTTGAAAATTATTGAAAAGTGTTTCAAATACTTCGGCATATTCATATCTTTTGTCGATTTCGAGATTTCTATAAACAAGTGAAGTTTTTGGAAAATTGGAAAAATCACCAGTTTTAATTTGGGAAAAAATTAGAAAAAGTTTTGTTTTAAAATTGTGAATGATTTTTGACAAGTCGCATATATTGTGTTCCTTTCCTTGCAATTCCAAATTAAGTTCATTTAACATACTTGTCGTATCTGCCAAAAAAGCTAAGTCTAATATAAAATTATTGTCTTTTAAACACTGTATTAAAACTTTTTCTATTTTCTCAGTTTCTAGGAACTTGAGAACTTCTTCTCTTAAATCATAAAGTCTATTCAGGCAATCACCGCGACTTAGCCACCGAACTTCTGTAAACATTTTCAGGTCACAATTCACAGCATTTTTGTTTTTTAAAAAGCTTACAAATTTTCGGTTGGTAAGCGCTTGATGTCCGCCTCGAATTTTATTTATTATATCCTCTGCTGTCTTCATAGCTGGGGTATCATTTATGAATTTCGAAGCAAGAGCGGTCTGATGAATTATGCAGTGAAAATTATGAACTGCAAATTCGTGTTTTTTTAATTGGCCTATAAGCCCATTATATTTGCCCAACATTACATTTGCTCCATCTGTGCAGACTCCAGCAAATTTGTTTATGTCTACAACGGAAAGAAGCTTTTCTGTGACAACATCATTCAACAACGTACCAGTTACATTTCTATAAAATGTTTCTAAAGTAAACATGGACTCAAAAATAGTGTATTCCTTGTCTACGCATCGAATACAAATTACAAGTTCACATAGATCATTTATGTCAGTGCTTTCGTCTAAACAAATTGAAAAAAATTCGCAATTAATTACTTTTTCCCTAATTGCAGATTCTACACATGTTCCTAATTGAACAGTACGACGGCCTACAGTTTGACTGGACAGGGGTAGAGACTCTATAAATTTAGTATTATAATTAAGCCTTCCCCAAATTTTTTTTAGCAATTGCTTGATAAAACCACCATCCCACAATGGTCTTCCTTTCTTAACAATTTCCAATATTACTAAACTTGACATCTCCCTTTTTAATTTGGGAACTGATTTTGGTTCATAAATTTCCTCTTCTAATAACCATTTTTTCAATTTTTCTAAAAAAATTGTTTTATTTTTATAAAACAGGTCTTCTCTTTCCTTATCATTTAAATTATTTATATTATTATGAAAACGATCGCAATGCCGTTTAATAACATATTCCCTCCCTTCCTTAAATGTTGCATAGCATATAAGGCATTGGATGTTACCAAAAGCGTTTTTGACCGCACAATATTTTTTAAGTGCTATCATAAAGTTTTTTCTGTTAACCTCAAACAAAAATATTTATTAGTAGTGGTATACACAATTGTGCATAGAAATGTATTTCCCTGGTCTATTTATTCAAAAATAAAATAAACTACATGAGAATTATAACGTGAAAAAGTTATTTTAGTAAAAAGTTAGGGTATTCATAGTGGTAAGTAAAATAGAAAAGGTATTCACGTTGTTGGGTTACTCATACTTCAAACATCTGTGCATTCATTTTAATTCTTGCTAATGGTATATCATAACTTTTTGCAAAATACCAAATGCGCACCTGACTGCCTGCAAAAATGTAGAAATTCATTATAACAGGTCAAAGTTATGTACGTTAAATAAATACCATAAATTAGTAAGGTTAACTCTTTGGACTCGGTCATATAATTGTAGCATAAAAAAGTAAGCAATAAAAATAGTGCCACACAATAACGCTTCATTAATACATCA
Organism: Pollenia amentaria; assembly: GCA_943735925.1. Taxonomy (NCBI): domain Eukaryota; kingdom Metazoa; phylum Arthropoda; class Insecta; order Diptera; family Polleniidae; genus Pollenia; species Pollenia amentaria. The sequence continues at coordinate 24,870,133 of OX031011.1, forward strand.
ATAAGACACATCTTCTTACCCAAAAAAATTTACCTGTTGTCACATTTGCTTTTATGTGTATAGGTTTACACATAAATTGTAGGAAAACAAGACTTTTTTTAACCTGTTTTTTAAATATTTTTACTTACTTAATAAAGTGTTTTCAAAGAAAAAAACCTACCGACGCGATTGGTACAGAAAAAAAATATTTTTACAAGCACAAAATACCAACAAATTCTTGTGGCTATTTTTTTCTTAATAATTTCTGCATTTAGGTACGTCTTTTTTACGAAAAAAGGGATCCTTTTACAGGCATCAAAGAATTTTTTCACAAACAAAACACATATCGTTAGCTTAAATGCAAAACAATGTAGATATTATTTGAAAATTTGAAATTTTTGTTGATTAGGATTCACGTTACATATGTATTTTTATATAATTTAAAGTTATTTACAAAATTAAAAATGACGCATCATCAAATCTATATATATAAAATTGTAACGTTACTGACTGACTGACTGACTGACGTACTGACTGACTGATTCATCATCGCACAGCCTAAACGCCTGAAGCTAAAAACTTGAAATTTGGACCAGGGGTTGGTCTCTCCCCAAATCGATCCACTAAGACGGGATTTTTGGAAATTCGAATGTATAGGGGGTAAAAAGGGCAAAAACGGGTAAATTCGGTAACCTTATATCTCTAAAACTAAAAGAGATACAAAAAAAATGTAATACTTATCGTTGTTCTTTAGAAAAATAAGCGGACAGGTGTCTGGTACTTTTTGGAAATTCAGCCCTTTAACGGAGTAAACGGGTAAAACCTGTATTTTGGTACTTTTTTGTCACCCCATCTATCTTTTAAACCCATAAACATAGAAATAAGGCTTATATCACATTTGAAACTTATCTAAAAGATCCAAATACAAATTTGGTACTTTTTCGAAATTCGGACGTTTAAGGGGTAAAAAGCGTAACTATTTTTGGTACTATTTTTTATAAACCATTTTTTTTTATTTATTGACATAAACGTATTAAATTATGGGCTCCCACTATAATATTGAAATTTTTCATGCTTCAATGGGGAGAAAAAAAGTACCAAAAAGGGGATATACGGAGTAAACGGGTAAAATCTGTATTTTGGTACTTTTTTGTCACCCCATCTATCTTTTAAACTAATAAACATAGAAATATAACCCTTATTACATTTGAAACTTATCTAAAAAATCCAAATACAAAAAAACATTTTTTTTTTGTTCATTGACATATACGTATTAAATTATGGGCTCCTACTACAATATTGAAATTTTTTATGCTTCAATGGGGAGAAAAAAGTACCAAAGAGGGGAAATACGGGAAATTTCATTTCTTACTTTAGGTTTTGGTTCCACAACTGACAATTTTTTTAATTATCGTTAATATTGCACCTAGAAACATAAACTTCAACATGCAATGTCCTAAATGGATAAGAACCTCTGAGGGTACTTTTTGGTATTTTTTGATCTTTAACTGGTACTTTTTTAATTTCCGTTAGTATTAGACCTAAAAATATAAAACTAAACATGCAAAGTCCTGAGTGAATAAGAATTTGTTAGAGGGATCTTTTTGGTACTTTTTCATTCTTTAACTGGTACTTTTTTAATTTTCGTTAAAATTAGACCTATTGACATAAAATCAAACATGCAAGGTCCTGAGTGAATGAGAATTCGTTAGAGGGGCTTCTTGGTACCTTTTGGTCTTTAACTGGTACTATTTGAAGTTCCGTTAGTATTGGACCTAAAATCATAAAATTCAACATTAAATGTCCTGAGTGGACAAGAACCTATAAGAGGGATCTTCTTGGTACTTTTTCGTTTTTAAACTGGTACCTTTTTCATTTTCGTTAATATTGGATCTACAAACATAAAATTAAAAATGCAATGTCCTGAGTGAATGAGAATCTGTAAGAGGGGCGTTTTGGTACTTTTTGTTATTTACGTGTTACTTTTTGAATTTCCGTTAAAATTGGACCTATAAACATAAAATTAAACATGCAAATTGCCAAGTGAATGAGAATCTGTAAGAGTGGTTTGTTGGTACTTTTTCGTACTTTATTATTTGCCAACAGGTACTTATTAAATTTTTGTTAGTATTGCAGCTACAAACATAAAATTAAACAAGCAAAGCGTTGAATGAGCATCTGTAAGAGGCAATTTTTGGTACTTTTTTGTACTTTATTTTGTGCTTTTATTGTTAGTCATTAAATAAAAAAGAGAACAGGTGTTTGGTACTATTTCGAAATTCGGCTCTTTTAGGGAGTAAAAGTGTAAAACCTGAATTTTGGTTCTTTTTTGTCCCCCATCTACCGTTTAAATCAATGAACATAAAAATAAAAATTATATAAAATTCGTAACATCTAAAATATGCCAAGTGAAAATGTTGTTCTTTTTCTGAATTCAAACGTTTAAGGGGTAAAAATCGTACGTAATTTTGTTACTTTTTCCAAGATATTTTTTCTTCATCTATTTATTTTCATTGCACAGCCTAAACGCCTGAAGCTAAAAAGTTGACATTTGGACCTGAGGCAGGCCTCTCGCCAAATCGATCACACTGACCTCATATCTGCTAAGCTAAAGGAGATACAAAAAAATTTAATACTTATTGTGGTTCAATAAAAAAAAAGGCGGTGAAAACGGAAATTCGCTAACCTCATATCTGCTAAACTAAAAGGGATACCAAAAAATTTAAACCTTAAAACATTAAAAATAAGCGGACAGTTGTTTAGCACTTTTTTGAAATAAGGAGTAAACGGGTAAAACATGAATTTTAAAACTTTTTTGCTATACCATCTATATTTTAAACCAATAAACTTTAAAATAAAAAATATATCACATTCGTAACTTATCTAAAAAATACAAATTTAATGCGTTTCGAAATTCGAACGTTTAAGGGGTGAAAATCGTACCTAATTGTGTTATTTTTTTCAAAACATTTTTCTTCATCTACCTATATAATATAAAATTGTAATGTTACTGCATGATTCATCATCGCACGACCTAAACGCCTGAACTAAAATGCTGAAATTTTCCCGGGAGGTTGGCCTGTCGCGAAATCGATTACCTATGATGGGAGTTTTGGAAATTGTTATGGTTAGAGGGTAAAAGAGGTTAAAACGGGAAATTCCCTAACCTGATGTTCGTTAAAATAATAAGCGGTTAGGTGTCTGGTTCTTTTTTGAAATTAGACCCTTTTGGGGAGTAAACCTTTATCTTTAAACATTTTTGCCACTACATCTATCTATTAAACCAATAAACATTGAAATAAAAAAATATCACATTCGTAACGTATCTAAAAAATACAAATAAAAATTTTCGAAATACGAACATATAGAGGTACAAATCGTCCCATTATAAAGTAGCGGGTTTAAACCTAGAAACATAAACTTTGGCGTAAAAATATGTCCACATAAGAAAAAGGGGCGCTAACGAAGTAGCGGGTTAAATGCTAGTAAATATATAATTTTTTTAACAGCATAATGTATAGTCACACTCAATAAAAAAATTAGCAGAGTTTTTAATTCTTTTTATAAGAACACATTAATATTTTTAAACAAAAAAACTGCGTAATCTGTTTTATAACTATTACCACGGTGTTAGTGGAATTAGTGATCAGATAATAATTTATAATAATAATTTTTAGTATTGCATAAGAAAAAATAAAAAAGTGCTGTAAAATTATAAGAACCGAATCCATATACGTATGTAAAATAAAACATATAACAAATGTGACTATCAGCTTCTACCACATAGGACTGTTAGACATTTTGAAATTTTTTATCTGAAATATTAAAAATTGCTTTTAAGTCTCAAATAATTACCATTTTACAAAGTTCTTTGCTTTGCATGTAAACTTATGATATGTAACATTATTCTACATTTCAGTCATAAAATTTAAACTCTAAATAAAAATTGCACGCAAGGCATTGGATGTTACCAAAAGCATTTTTGACCGCACAATATTTTTTGAGTGTAAGCTGAAACAAAATAATATAGCATCCGCTAGACATGCACACTTGCCGAAGTCACCACAGAACTAACCAGATATAGCACCTTTGACAGCTGAAAAAGGGTTAAATCATATGTTTAACCCCTAAATATGAAAAATCAAAAAAAAACCAGGGATGTTAAAAATCATGAGTTAGAGTGAACAGCTATACATTACCATACAACATTAATTTTGTAGCAAAAAAATAAACAAAACAAAAAATTTTTAGCACAAAACTAATGTAATTTTTATTAAAGTTTAATAAATAAACTAAATTAATAAATTAACATGGATTTTTTGTTAAAAAAATACGGTAAGTAATGTCTGAAAACAGAAATTTGTATGTTTAGTTAATATTTATTATTGTATGTGTATTTTGTTTGTTTACTTACAGGTGAAATTGCTGTTGTCTGCCGTGGGATATGAATTGGCATATCGCATATTTTGTCCAAGGGTTATTCAGCATCCTTCTTTCCAGGATTACCGGTAAGTAAAGTGAAGTGTCTGTAAAGAAAAAAAATAAGAAAATTAACATTTTGTTTATCTAAACAAATTTGCATTTTAGGCTGGTGTGTGGGCAAAAAGTTATTACAACAAATGGTCATGGATACTGACCTTAACGAAGTGGAACATTTGGCGTCTTTCTTTCCAGGATCAGCGGTAAGTATACTGAAGTATCTGAAAAGAAAAGAAACAAGAAAAATAAAATTTTTTACCCAAAAAAAATTGTCATTTTAGGCCGGTTTGTGAGCAAAAAGTAAAAACAACAAATGGTCATGGATACTGACCTTAAACAATTGGAACATTTGGCGTCTTTCTTTCCAGGATCAGCGGTAAGTATACTGAAGTATCTGAAAAGAAAAACAAAAACAAAAAATTAACAATCTTGTTTCCTTTTAAAATTTTATTTTCAGCCGACGTTTGTGCAAACAGTTAAAACAGTAAATGGTCATGGATACTGACCTTAATTGCATCTTTTGGCGCATTTCCCTCAAGGAACAGTGGTAAGTAAAGTGAAATGCCTGAAAAGAAAAAAAAACAAAAAATGAACAAAAATATTCAATTGGTCAGACGTTTTCGTGGAGAATGTGCTTGGAATGTGACAAAAAAGAAATATAACAAATCGGTCCTTTTCAGGACCACAATTTGTTTTTCAAAAAGAGATATAATTTTTTAACAGAACCTCATATCAATTTTAAAATGAAACAAAAGAATTTTTATGTATTTATTTAAGGTCAAGCTAACTTTAACAATCTTACAATCCTTTACATTTTTGTATAAATGTGAGTAAATTAAGTTTTGTTTTTTCCACTCTATAGCCACATTAGCTATGAATTTTTCAAAACTAGGTTTACGAGGGGAGGTAGGGGGGTGATACCTGGCTCTCCGAAATTTGTTTTCCAATAATGTGGTATAGGGTATGAAGTGGTCGGTCTTGACCGACTATACTTTCTTTTTCTTACTTACTTTAATCTATTAAAAAAACGAGACAGTCGTATACGACAACGACAACCGTAATATTCCTACGGTGCGTGGGCAAAAAGTAAAAACAACAAATGGTCATGGATACCGACCTTAAACAATTGTAACATTTGGTGTCTTTCTTTCCAGGACCAGCGGTAAGTATACTGAAGTGTCTGAAAATAAAAAAAAAAAACAAGAAAAATTGAAGAATTGAAACTGATGTGGCAAAAAAGAAATATAACAAATCGGTCCTTTTCAGGACCACAATTTGTTTTTCAAAAAGAGATATAATTGTTTAATTAATTAATTGCGAATTGTATAATAGCAATAGTTTGATAAAAAAAATCACTCTTTTCAAAAATATTTGTTGGCCCTGAAAAGGGCCTTTTATAACACAAAAAAGGGAATGCATTGACGTTAAATTCAATTCATACAAATTTACTTACAGCCTTTGTACCTTCAGTAACAGCTTGTTTGGCCAATTCACCGGGCAAAAGTAGACAAATAGTTTACTGTATTGAGCCAAATGGAATGCTTCGTCGGCAATACGGTTTGGCGCCTTTCTTTCCAGGATCATCCGAAAGTAAAGTGAAGTCTCTGAGAAGAAAAAAAACAAGAAAAATAACATTTAGTTTACTTTAAGAAGTGCATTTGTAGGCAGGTGTTTGGGCGAAAAGTGGAATCAATAAGTGATCATGGATACAGACCTTAGGCAATTGGATGTTTTCTCATCGACTGAGACAAAATTGTTGCTGCTAAATATTAAAAAAATTTAAGAAAATGATTTATCAAATAGAATCTTAGAATTATTTTATATAAAAAACAAATTATTTTTGTTTAATAAATTTTGAAATTTATTATAAATACAAATACATACATATGTAATTTACACAAATATTTTATTTTTAACTTGTGTTAAATACACAGTTGATTTTTTTTCGACCTTATCTGGTCTAGATCCATCATGTTTTGTTAAAAACAGCATCACCTCGAGTAGGATGTGGTCCTTGCCACGCATGATAGTCTTGAGTAAGGAGAAGCTACAAATGCGTATGCATTATATTTTCGCTACACTTACTCCTGGATAATTTCGAAACAGGTTTTAAAGATTTAAACTTTTATAAGTGCTCTTTATAACCATATTTGCGAAATTTAAAAAATCCTTGATGCCGTCCCAGCAAGCACGTTTAAAACGTTCAAAATTGTTCAGACTTTTAAACGAAAGTAGTTTTTAATTCATTATTTATCAGTTTTAAACGTTTTAGAACTTTAAAAAAATGGGAGCTTGCTGGGATACTTAAATAATACAAATTGGTAGTGCTTTAACTTTAATAATTTAAATGTATACAACATATGAACATAAAAGATTTGAAAATTCATTTTTTGATTTAAGAAATAAATTAGGTAAATAAAATTTCAATAAATACAATTTTGTAAAAGAACAAAAATAAAATTGAAATTTATACGTTTCAGCAAATTTGCGAAATAGTGTTATGTGGTGTAAAGTTTTATGTGTTTAAATATTTTAAAATCCATTATATACATATACATTATATACATTTTTTGTTGAGATCAATATCAGGTACATATGTAGATATGTGTTATGCTTTTGTAAATGTTGTATAAGTAAATGAGATGTAAGAGTAATGTAATAATTGGAAGGAAATAAATAAATAAAAATTCATAAAGCAAAAATATAAAATTTTATACGCAATTCAGTTAGGATAATATTAATGCAAAAATGAAGAAGGTATGAAGTGTTCTGAAATAAAGCTTTTAATGTAAATGCATTTAAATATTTTTAACGATTATAACGAAAGCTTTTTAAGAAATCATAAAAAGAAAGACGATATTAAATTGAAAAGAAAAAATTTACTTATTAATGTAGTGTATCAAAAAATTTGTCCAGTCAAAATTACGAGAAATTTACCGATTAGAAACACATAAAATCTTCTGCTTAAAATTTGGCTCCTTAATACTAGCGTTGAAAAATCGAAGAATGAAATAAATTCGAATCCGAATAAAAAGATGTAAAATATCTTCATGCTTAATGGATCCACAGCAAAAATAAGGTTTTTCCTTGACCAGTTCGTTGAAAATGATTTGACGAATATTATCTCGATGGCAATTCTGATTAAATATACTATGAAATTTACTCTCTAAAACAGAAAAATAATCAACGAAGCCTTGCGGGGGTTTCACTAAATGGCATTTATCAAACTGCTTCTCCTTTGTAAAAGAATAATCCATCGGAGTCTCTTCATTGTCTTCAAACGATGGCAGCGGAAACTCGCATACGTGCGCTTGGTGCAGTTTGTAATAAAAATAGCCACAAATATAGACAAATGCACTTGTTGCCAAGACATTCCTTTCATCCCTATCAAGATCTATATCATTAACGTCCGTCTCTTTAATGTTGGGGCAGGGGTGTGGCAAAGAATGAAAGGCATCCCACTGTATATTGTTCTTATCGAAACTATAAGCTAAATCAACGATAGAGAAATCTTAAATTTTGTCGTCCGGAGAAATTTCCTCACAATTTCCATTTACTACTACATTTACATAGTGTAGGCCCCAACGTTTTTGGAAAGAGCTTGAGAAATTCCGCGGCGTTATTCGCACGGAATTTCCAGAACCCTTTCGTATTTGTCCAAAAAAATGCTCCAAATGATCCTGAGTTAGTCTTCGAGTTTTAATGCCTTTAAAACCTTCTTGATTAAGATAGATCCAAAGACTTTTTAAGGCCGAAATATTATTAATCCACCCTAAAATGAATTTAAAAATATTTGTAATATTTGCTCCTTTCTCATCTATAATTTTTAGGGTTTCTAGCCGCTTTGATGCCTGTCTTAGAAATTCTAACTGATCTATTGAGGAATTAAATACAGCACTTTCTGCACGGCTATTAAATATATCAAAAAGATTATTAAAAAACTCTAAATATTCAGCTGTATTTAAAAAAGTTGAAGAGTTTGAAGTAAGCTTCCCTGACGTATATAATGTGCGCATTCCTATTGCAACTGTGCGACTTAAAACATGGGCGGCTAAATTAACTCTCATCCGTTGAAAGTTGTTAGGGTAAATGTGCTCTAAACTGAGTTTAGGGGCACATCTTAAGGAATTAGAATCTACATTATAGAAATGAATGACATCCCTCCAAGAAATTTGTTTATTATTTAAAAAAACTTTGTGGTCTAAATTAAGAAGACAATTTCGTGTGCTTTTTAATAAATGAGGAACGTCGTGCATAAAAAAAATTTTACTTCCTTTAACTTCAAAATAGGGTCGCACTCTACTAACCTTAACAACTTTAGAAAAATTTACAAAATTAGATCCCTGATCGCACACAAACTGGCAAGGTTTTAATCCTATCGCTTGTAATTTAGAAATTGCCTCAACTATATACTTCTTCATAACTGTTCCTTTACAGTTACCATGGACAAAGAAGTAAGCTACTGCTTGGGACCAACTATTTCCTCCTATACCACTTGCCATAATAACCATAGCGCTAGTCGCTATGTTTCGTGAACGATTTTCGTGCCCGAAATCCTGAAGGCCTATTATTTTGTCTTTAAATCTATCGTATTCAAGAAAACTTTTTAAAGACATTTCGTCGCATGATACACTAACATATTTCTCTTCCGATGTAAAATTGCGCGCGCGTACTTTTAACGCTTCAAATGTTCCATTTAAATCACAGATTACACACAGATATGTCACGAGACGGAAGATATTTTGTCTCTTTCTTAGAAAGCTGCCCTTTTGCATTTCTCTTTAAACCCTCTTTTATGCCGCAAAACAATGAACACAAATTTATTTAGTTGAGATTTATTTGCAAAACTGTTCTAAAAATTAACTTTTAACTTTACCGCTGCCTTAGTTAATAATATTTAAGTAAGTAAATAACATTATAAAACAAAACAATATTGCTTAATACATTTTTTGCACACAATAAAACGTTTGTTGAACTAATGCTTTTTTTAAACGTGGTTTGTGTTTTGTTATTTTTGTTTTGATCATGCAATTTGTGTTGGTTATATTGGTCTGTTTTTATACATTGCCACTTCACTACCAAAAAAACGCATTTTGTCTCTTTCTTCGAAAGCTGCCCTCGCAATTGATTTGGGCCTTTCTCACACGTCACTTTTTACATATCTGTGTGTAATCTGTGATTTAAATTGTCCGGAGTTTTTGGCCAGTCCTTCACAAAACGTTGTAAAGTTCTAACATATGGCCAATCTAATAGTTTACTTAAATACCGATATACTAGGGAAGAGAGAAAGTAAATAGCTAGAGCAATTAATTTTAGTCCAACACTATACCGACGATTTTTAGGATCCCGATTATGATTAATTAAACTGTTTTCTAAGCAAACCGACATTGAATTAGAAATTTTAGAAGACATGTCATTCTTCTTTTTTAACTCAAATTCCAATTTTTCAACTTTTTCCTTATATTTAACTAACTGCTGTGATAACCTTACTTTTTCTGCGCTTAACTTCGACTTAAGCCGCCGTTCTGCTAAATACTGTGAACGGTAATGGTCAAGTGCACTTTGTAAAGTCTTTATTTTTATAGAGTTAGTATTTGTTTTACAGTCACATATTTTTTTATCTGCCTCATGTTCCTTACTATGGTTGCTAAAATCCTCAAAGTCAGCTTCCATCACGTCATCACGTGACGAAACACCTTCATTATTTCGGACCACTCTGACAGTCGTTGCTATGTCCATATCTAATAAACTACCTAAACCCTCGATTCTATTTTCTTTTTGTGCACTGTTGGTAATTGGAATTTGAGTTTGTCTTAATTTTGATACTGTTTCAACATTTATTTCAGAACCTTCATTCATAGGAACAGCATGCTTTGAAATTCTGTTGCCAAAAATTTGTCCGAAAAATGCCGACTGCATGCATACAAACGTTTCACCGTTGATTTCACATTTAAAATGCGAAGCCATTCGGCACGTCTAAAAAATTAAATAAAAAAATTAAGAATTAAATTAATTGATATAAGACATGTAAGAGTAAAAAGCTACAAATACAAGTCTTCAACGACAAAAAAGAAATAATTAAAGGCATATATGTATGTGCATTTATGTATACCCGCCACCAGAACATAAAAATAGTAAGCAATAAAATTTTATTACAACATATTGTAGCTACATAATTGTATTTCCAAAAACTTGCAAAACCTTATAATTTGGTACGAATTACAACAATAAAATACATTGTCTTACCCTTCAATTATACCTACTGTCATATTTGCTTATTCAAATGTTTTTACCTACTTAAGTCTTTGTAACGTAAAACCCAATGTTTTGGTTGGTAAACAACCAAAAAATTGTTACAAACACGAAATACAAATTTGTGCCTAAATTCCGGAAAACCCCACCACCCTTTTAAAAGAACAAAGAATTTTTTACAAAACAAAATGTTTTTAGTTGATATTAAAATATTTTTACCTACTTAAAAGTCTTTGTAACGTAAAACCCTACGTTTTCATTGGTAAAGAAAAGTAAATTTTTACAACAACAAAATTTTTTCCAAATGCCTTTTCAAGAAAAAAAAAACCACCCTTATACATTCGGTAGCATACCTCTATCCGATGGTCCATATTTTCAATGACTGAGACATAATTGAGGTTCAATGTCGTTATTGTGCCTTTAGCTCTTGAATTGGTCTTGGGTTATTGTCGTTCACCTTTTATATTAAATATCCACAAAGAAAGAAGTTCAACGGTGTCACATCATGGTGTCCAATTAACATCGCCACGACGTGAGAACACTTGTGGATTCTCATTTGCCCAAATGCGGTAATTCTGCTCGTTAACGAATCGACTGAGGTGAAAGTGTGTCTCTTCAAGTGCACACAATTCATTTTGATTTGAACTGAAAAAACTTGACGTTAAGGTGGGACTCACAATCAACATTGCGCATTATGGTTGAACTAACCTTTAGTAGGTGGCACATTATATTGGATAAAATAAAAATGGGTTTTGATTTATATTGCTCAAAAAGAAATATTTTTTAAGGTGTTGATAACATTTTACAATACGCACACGGTTTTGTTTACTTTTACATGTTCATATTCAATAAAAAATTTACCTTTATATACAATTCACCATGGTGCGATATAAACATCGTTCTTTTAACAAAAACTTGTAACTTAAACATGTAATATTTTCTAGGATTTGATAGTGTTGGAAATGTTGTAAATAAACCTGATCATGGCACTTTGGACTGGATTAAAATCTGTGGAAAACCTGTTGGGAGTTCGAAGGTGAAATTTTGGCAGCATAAGACAAACTGCCTCCATAGTAAGCATGTCCAAAGAATGCTTAAGGACTGGTGACAAAGCCCACGTCAAGTTCCGTTTTATAAAACATCCCGAATATATTAGACGGGGTCAACGTATGGTATTTCGTGAGGGGCGTACCAAAGCAGTTGGTAATGTTTTAAAGCCCATAACTAATTTAGTCGCTGCACTAAATCGACCAAAACCTAATAAAATGCAAGCATGTACCCAAGGTCAAGGAAGTTCTCACAATGCACCACCCCAGAATCAAAACCAAAATTCGAATGTACAAGCGGCAAACACAAGTAGTAAAATACAACAGACCCATTCTAATAATGACACTGAATTGAAAACTCATAAAAATGATGGCGTATTAGAAATGTCCACTGATAAACCTGATAATACGCGGCAAAATAATAAACGTAACTCCAAAAGGCCGGTGCCTATAACAACAAATGCGGCTAATGCCGCTGATACCACAATGCAATCTTCTAACTCACAACACATCGCTGGTAAAGCCCAGTAAAAATATTAAATGACAAACTATACATTTTAATAACCATAAAATATCTTACAATTTTAACAAAAAAGATGCAAAACTCCAAAAAAAATATATAAATTTTAAAAATCTGCATAAAATTGCTTGTTTATTGAAAAAATCTATGTACAAAAAAATCCACAGCAACCATTAACATAAATTGAAAAAATATTTTATTTGAAATATAAACATTAAACCGGAGAACAAAAAACTATTTTTCTACTTACATACGAACATATTTAATTAATTTAATTAATATGTGGACAACAAACAAAATATATTAATTGATACAAATGAAAATTTCTTTTTTGTTAATTTTTTAATTAACACGGTGATACAGATATGAAGCTGTAAATTTTTTGTTTTAAAGTGATTAAATTTAAAGAAATCGAATAAATGAATAAATTGTTTTGTTTTGGAATTAAAAAAAATTAAAAACAAATTATAATAATAAGAGAATTAAATAAAAATTATTGTTTGGAAAATGAAAACCGATTTTTAATTTTGGAATTATCGAACAACTCTGGACATTTCTTAAAACCATTTACATACTAAATAACCAAAAAGCTAAACTGTTTTTGAGGCGCTTTAAAATAATAGTCGGTAGTGAAAATTTTAGAATTGGAGGTGAAAGCTTCATTTTCAACGGAAGCAACAATCTATGGCAACAATTTTGATTTTTCTTTTGCCTCATTTTTTCTAAAGTATACGGCCAGTTCTGAAAATCGCATTCTATCAAAGTGATTCGAAATCACAAGTTTTTTAACAAATTGACAGCCCAATTACGAATAAAAATTCGGGAGTTTTTTGTCTTCTCCCTTTTTTTTTATGTACTTTTATAAAAATTTAGATAATTAAATAAAATATCATATTTTTAAATTTTCATTTTTGGCTGCGTATTTTAGTTAAGTATAATTTGTCGTCTCTTTATAGCTACTTCGAACAGAGTTAAGTTTTATTTGGAGTACATTAATGACAATCATGTGGACTAATTAAAGGTGATTAATAAGTCGTGACGTCGAAGAACTTTTACAACTTATCATTTTAGGTCACTTCAGGTACCTATCTTTGTCTTTTTAATCACTTCATTTTACATTCACTTCATTTTACATTTTTTTATAAATTTATATTATTTCACGCGCACGTACCACAGATCACATTGCAATTTAAATACAAACTTTTCGAATGATATCAATATTGGTCATATACGTTCAAAATATGTGGAGAATCGCATAAATATATACATAAATACATATAGTATTTGTGGAACAAATCTAGTTAATCGACGCAGCTCCAAATAAAAAAAGTAAATAGGTACATACCTTATACCATATGGTATAAAAAATACCGGTTTTGCTAACTAAAGATTTTCCGCATAGCCGACAATCGGCCGGGCGCAATGATTTTCTCCTCCATGGTATAACGAGCACCGGTTTTGCTAACTAAAGATTCTCTGCATTGCCGGCCTTCGACCGGGCGCAAAGATTTTCTACTCCATGGTATAACAAACACTAGCTTCGCTTACTAAAGCTATTCTGCATAGCCGCCATTTGCACGGGCGCTAGGATTCTCTCCTCTTTATTATAACACTGCAATGATACCAATATTAGCCATATAGGTACATTTGGAAATGTAGTACAAAATCACATATTTATATTACCACTTATTTATATATTTATTTTCACACTTTAAACGTCCATAACTCAAAAAGTAAGCGTTCGCGCTAACTTTCTTATTTTATTTTTTCTTCTTATTTTTTTATTTTCTATTACACTAGGTGCTTTTTTTTTATTTAGAGCTGCGTCGGTATCACATATTTATATTAAAACTTTAAACGTCCATAACTCGAAAACTAAGCGTTCGCGCTAACTTTCTTATTTTATTTTTTCTTCTTATTTTTTTATTTTCTATTACACTAGGTGCTTTTTTTTATTTAGAGCTGCGTCGGTATCACATATTTATATTAAAACTTTAAACGTCCATAACTCGAAAACTAAGCGTTCGCGCTAACTTTCTTATTTTATTTTATCTTCTTATTTTTTATTTTCTATTACACTAGGTGCTTTTTTTTTATTTGGAGCTGCGTCGGTAAACTAAATTTAATCCGTATTTGCTTGTTTTTTTGTTTATTTGGAGCTGCATTGGGAAACTAGATTTAAAACATTATCATACCTATTATGTATAACAACATAAATTTTGTTCCAATTGGTGAAAATATATTGCCAATTGGAACAGAAATAAATGCATTAATTTTTGAACAGAACATTTTAAATTTTGGAACACCAAATTCTATCCAAAATATAACACGTTCTGTTCAACTATTTAAATAAAAAACTTACCTTGTCGCATTCTTCGGAAACCGATGGAGATTATCCTCGTTGATGCAACCCAAAATACACTTGCGGCTCCTAAAAAACAAAATGTTAAAAAAATTTCTTAAATATTATTAAACACAAAAATTTTTAGGTACTTACATTTTTGTTCCTTCTTTAACACTGCAAAGAAAAATTCTTTATATGCAGTGTTACCTTCTTCTTCTTCGCCGTCCTCTGCAACTGATGGTGCAGCAAAAATGAGGAAATTGCGCCAAAATAGTTAATTATTTTGCGCCAAAGGAAAAATTTCCTCATTTTTGCGCCAACTTTTATAAAATTTATGAAAATAAATGAAATTTCATTTAACCCCTTCAATGAAAAGAGACAGCAATATATTAGTTAAATAAATTTGCTGTTCTTCACTAAATTAGGGGTTAAATGAGTGCTGCCACTTTGACACTTTTTAATTCCATCTCTGACCGCCAGATGGCCGTGTCTTATCTGTATAATTTGTGGAAGTCACATCGACGACTGAATTGAAGAGTATAAAAATATGTGTTAGTAGTGGTGAGCACAATTGTGCAAAGAAATGGAAACCCCTGCTTTAGTATAAGTAAATAGGCTGTGGATTATTTTTTTCATATAAGCAAATATCGTTGTGTGAGTTTGTTGTTTGTGTATGAAAGGTGAATATGCGAAAAAGGGAAACGCACCACCACCACTGGCGTGTTGCCATACAATAGATTTATCTGTTTTTGCAAGCTTCTAAGATGCAAAAATTCCCAATTTCTATTTGTAGAAATAATTTCGTTAAATAGATCAAAGTTTAAAAGCAGAGTGATAACGGAAGTCATATTGGACATGCTGCTGGTGCCTGTAAACAAATGGAAAAATGATGGGGAAAGGGGGGAAACGCAAATAAAACAACTTAATCTATATATATAAAAATGAAAAATGTTTGTTTGTCTGTTTGTTTGTTGGCTTATCGACTCCTAAACTACTAAACCGATTTTCCTGAAAATTTTACAGTAACATCACGTGAGCCCTAAAAATAAAATAGGCTACTTATTTTGTCGATAGGGGTAGGAGAATTGGTACCCCCATTGTATGCCAATATTAAATATCGCATATCTTAAGATCCGCTGCACGCATTTTGTTAAACTTTTGGCAGTAGAATCTTGGAAGCCCCAAAATTGAAATAAAGTAGCAGCGGGGGAAGTGGTACCCGCATAGGACGCCAATGTTTAATATCTCATATCATAAGAACTGTTATAGTGAGAATGTTCAAACTTTGTAGAAGTCACACTTATGGTACACTACACTCTAGAAAATAAAAATAGAGCGGGTAGGCGCAGGGGGGAAATACCTCCCATAGGACGCTTATATTAAATATCGAATATCTTAAGATCCGCTGCACCCATTTCTTGAATTTTTTGTAGTAGGATCTTCTGAGCACCGAAATTTAACTATGATAGCTGCAAGAGAAGTGCCTCCCCCCATAGGATGCCAATGTTTAATATCGCATATCTTAAGAACTGTTCTATTGAGAATGTTCAAACTTGGTAGGAGTCACTGTTATAGAAAACTACACCTTTATAAATAAAGGAGGTAGGCGCAGGGGGAGGAATACCCCCCATAGGAGGCATATATTTAATATCGGGTAACTGAAGAAATTTTACAGCGAGAGTCTTCAAATGTGATTAAAGCCACTATTATGGTAAACAATAAATTCCAAAATAAAATTCGGCGGGGTAGACGAAGGAGGAGCAGTACCCTCCATAGGACGAAAATATTAAATACTTCATATCTGAAGACAAAACTCTTCAAGCTCACTCTTATGGTAAATTACACCTTTCAAAATTAAAAATATAACATATAAATAAAAAAACGTATGTTTGTTTGTTCTCTATAGATTCCTAAGCTACTGAGCCGATTTTCCTTAAAGTTTCATAGTAATTTCCTTATTATCCGGCGCTTAAAATAGGCTATTAATATATTTTAATTTTCAAGTAGGCGTGGCACCAACCATACAATAAAAATATGAATAACCTTATATCTGGAGGACGGTTACAGTAAGTTTTTTCCTATATGAAAGAAATAACTTCGTTATCAATAAACGACATCTGCCAAAAAGGCGGCTAGATTAGACAAGCGGGCGTCCAATACAATGGCAATAAAGATTTCTACGCTTTTGGAGTACTATAATAGTGAAAGCATTATCTAATAGCTTAGATAATAACCCGCAACATATTTCAAAAGGTAGGTTCAATGGGAAAAGTAGGTATGGCACCTCCCATACGAAGACTCTTGAAATTTCTGTAAATCTGTTGAACGGTTACTGTAAAACCATTCAAACTTTGTCCAAGATGCTTTGCTTTTTAAAAAAATCTTACCAATTTTTTTCGATGGGGTAGCAAAGCACACCGGGTTACGCTAGTTATATATAAAAAAAGTAAATAATGGTATTTCAGTAATTTGGTCCTAACTCGGGCATTTTCCAATCGATTTGATAGATTTATACACCTACGTCTTTAGAAAGAAATTTACCATTTACTTTGGTAATAAAACTTGGACTCGGAAAGATCTACGGTTCCCGATCTTTTGATATCTAAGACGTCTCCATAGGTCATGTAACAGCTCTAAAAATTTAGTTTTTATAAAAATTTTTATGCTTTTTAGCCCATTTTTGGAGTATTTTGCTAATAACTTAAGTATTTCTTAACCTATTTGGCAGATTTATATACCCACGTCTTTAGGAACCATTTACTTAGATTATAAACTCGGACTCGGGAAGATCTATTGTTGCCGAAAATGGGTATGTTTAAAAAAAAATTGTTATTTTTATTACTCTATTACTCTTCCATTTTAGGGAGAAAAGTTTCAGGGTTTTCGGGAAATATATTCGGATAAATTTCTGATATTTTGGTATATAAATCGTGTTCCTATGGCATACTAGAGCCCTAAAATTTAAAATTTTGAGTATTTTCAATAATGTCTTTGTACGGGAGGTACCACGCCCACTTTTCCAATCGCGCCCATATTTTGTGGGATACTGTGTATTGATAACCGATATGTTTGTACCTAATTTGGAAACTTTAGCTCGTTTCGTTCTCCAGATATACAGAGATGTATAACGTCTTTGTATGGGAAGTGCCACACCCACTTCTCCAATCCCGCCCATTTTTTTAGAGAGTTTGTGTATTGGCAAGCAACATGTTTGAAAGCCGTAGCAATTGCTCTTTTACCTTCGGTGAAGGGTATAAAAAGACTGGATGATAGCAAATTCCTAACGACTAAGCCTATTTTTCACACTCGATACCGCACACCCTCTGTATTTAATAATACGGCAAAAATAATTTTAATAAGTGATGAAAAGATAACCCCCAAATCAGGCATAATGGAAAACTGAGTATCACAGGTAAAAATTTTTCAAAAGCCCAAGTACAAGTTGGTATTGATAGGTATATAACAGTGCTTAAACGGGGTCGCAGCCCAACCTCTTCTGCAGTTGCTTCGGTCCCAAAAGTTTTAAAAGATGGTACAGCTGATAGAATAAGTTCATAAAATCGTTTTGCAATTCTGGACAAGGGATCCTCGGAAGCACAAAACGTTATCAAATCTTCTAAGTCACCCCCGATATATCTTAGAGAGTAAAACTCAAATGAATTAATAAAGAATTTTTTTAAGCGACGTTAAGCTTAAAAAAACGAAACGCATCCAATTTACAGTCCGAAATATATCCTGTATAGGAAAATAATGATAGAGGAGCCGCACAAGATAAATGGTCCCGTGCAATGTTTAAACTGCCAAGAATTTGGTCACACTAAACCATACTGCCATTTAACCCCTGTTTGAGTTGTATGTGGAGAATTACATGGTACAGCTCTCAGCGATAAGTCTAAAATCGACCCCAATGAAATAAATGCAGCAACTGTGGTGGTAATCACACTGCCAACTATAGAGGATGCCCAGTATATTCTATTGTCAAGCGCTCGGTTGGACCGAAACCTAATCCCCCTCAAATGCAGGTATCACATCAAGTT
This sequence comes from Pollenia amentaria, assembly GCA_943735925.1. NCBI lineage: Eukaryota > Metazoa > Arthropoda > Insecta > Diptera > Polleniidae > Pollenia > Pollenia amentaria. Next base: position 24,888,790 of record OX031011.1, read on the forward strand.
CACACTAATGACATTCAAGTGCCGCAGCCTAGTAATAACAGAACATCCTACGCAAACGTCCTAAAATCAAACCATATGCCAATGCAAGGTGATCCCAAATAATGATAAAACTCCAGTTTCTAATTTAAGTCGTCTAGAAAAAACCGTGGAAACACTAGTGCAAACAGTAAATAACTTTACGAAAACAATGGGTAATATGATGCAGGAAATGTGAAGAATGCAATCGATGTTATTGCAAGCGATTCTTAACAAGCCATGAATTGTTTAAACATTTGTAACAATGAACTAGAATACTTTCTTAAAAGTAAACAAATTGATGCAATGATGGCTTCTGAAACTCATTTGACCTCAAGAAATACGTTTAAAATCAATGGTTATATATTATATGATACCAAGGACCCTCGAGATAGAGCTTGTAGAGGTTCTGCTATTTTGATAAAAGCCCGAATCAAACAATACTTAATGTGTGATCATCGTTTAGATTATCAGCAAGCAACGGAAATTTTTTGTTGAAGAGCTAAATCGAAACTTAGTTCTTTCATTTTAATACTCTCCACCTAGATTTTCAACATCAGAAAGTTAATATTATAAATATTATAAATTATTAGGAACCTGTTTTCTATCCGCTGGCGATTACAACTCTAAACATATCTTCTGGGGGTTACGGCTTATAATATCAAAGGGTCGTGTTTTGTATAATACAATCTCTAAAATGGATTTAAATGTGGTCGCGAGAAGACAACCAACTTATTGGCCTACTGATCGGCAAAAAATTCCAGATGTCATCGATTTTGGCGTGGTTAAAAACATCCCCGCAGAAACGATTCATGTCGAAGCTTCATTAGAACTATCTTACACCTACAATTGTTACTTTAATGGACCCAAATAGATTTGTATCTACGTCTGATGTACTTAGCGACGTCAGCCACACAAATAAATTGGTTAAAATATAAATAATATCTTAGAGCCCATTGCACAGGAAATATTCCGCTTAGTACACCGGAAAACGTGGATCTCGCTATTGTTAACAGTTATCTTAAACTAGCTGTTCAACATTCCAGCATAACCAAAAAAACCAAAAACCATAACTTATATTCAACAGATGTCGAGCGTCTCTTGACTGCAAAAAGGAGAGTTCGAAGAGAGTGGCAATTGCACAGATCCCCCCAACTTAAGACTTTATTTAAAGAGTGCACAAAAAGGCTAAAAAAATTGCTGCAGTCTCAGAAAACGGCTTCCCTGGAAAAATATCTTAAGGAACTTAATGCAACCATCAGACTACTCATTATGGCGTGCAGCTTCTCAATAGACCAGTTTTATCTAAGCCACCATTAAGAAACTTGAATGAAAGTTGGTCAAGAAATGATATTGAAAAGAAAATCTGTTTGTCAATCATCTGAAAAATGTATTTACCCTTAATATATCTCACGATATAGCAGTGGAGTTACCGCCTGTAAATGTTAGAGCAGATATTCCCCTTAGATTCGAGCTTAGAGAAATTGAAAAGGATATTTGTGATTTAAACACGAAGAAGGCACCCGGTATACACAAGATCAGTATTTAAATGCTTTTGGAGCTACAAAGTATAATTCTTATAATTTTACATGCTATTTTACGCCTTCAATACTACCCTCAAGAATGGAAGGTTCTTAGGAACCATGATACCAAAGCCATGCAATAACCACACAAAAGTTGAGTTATACAGGCCTATTAGCTTATTATCCAATACAATCTCAAAGCTATTTGAGAAACTTCTAGTGTCAAAATTAACGCCGATTTTAAATGAAAATAGATGTATTCCAAACCATTAATTCGGTTTTAGAAGAAAGCACTGTAATGTACAAGTGGAAAAACATTGGTTTTGCCTTTTGTAATTGCCCATAAGCCATTTCCGATTAGTTAAAACCCTGATTAACCTTGGTGCCAGAATATATGCACATGTTTAACGAAAAAAAACCACTTTTAAAAATATATAGCTATGGCGATTGGGAGCTCTTAAACTGCTAGCTAACAGTCTGGTCGGGGGGTTCTTGCCTGCTTATATTTTTGTATCGCACATAAACAACTTGTACCTTCACACATAATAAATTAAACTCCCTTGCCTCTGTTATAGAGTGCTGCATTAACAAACAGAATAATGGTAATTCGTAAATTAGAATTCAAAGTGAAAACTGACGCATTAAAACAAAAAAAAATATGCGAATGTTTCTACGGTAACATCAATTTTCCCTAGTGTAGGGCACCCAAGATCTTGCTGGGGCCAATGCCTCATAACCCTCCCTACCGTATGTTTCAGTGGCGTAAATTTTACAGAAACCCTTAATGTTTTCACCCTAACTCATTCTACATCCGTAAGAAATTATTAAAATTTAAAGATTCATTTTTGATGCACAAAATTTATTCATTTTTCAAAGTTCATGTTACTTAAAAATAATAGCTACAAAAAATTATAGCTAGTTCAACCAATTTAAACAAACTTGAGTTTCTTTGATTAACGACTCAAATCTATTTGGCTTTGGTGACTTCCCATAATAATATTATGAATGAAAAAATTAGCAAAAAAAAAGTAAATATGTAAAGCTTAAATTAAAATAACCATATGATGTGAAGCAAAAACAAAGTAAGAAATGTTGCTAAACATTTAAGCGAAAGTTACTGCCCGTTCGCCGATATCGAACGTTAACGTTCGCATAGAAAATTACATTTGAAACAAACACAATTTTTGAAATTTTGTTTTTGTTTTAAATGATATTTACTATGCGAATGTTAACGTTCGATATCGGCGAACGGGCAGTTAGTCTCTTTTGCATTCATTCATTACTACTGTTGTTGTTGCTTCTTTTATTAATTGTAAAAAAAATATGCAAACAGATAGAAATACTACAAATATAAATAAGTTTGATCACTCACCAAAATTAATGATGATTTACCACAAGAAAAAAAAAATGTTGCGTATGATGTCTCGGAGGCCTCTTCGAACATTCTGCATACTCTACATGGGTAATAGTAAGTTTTTTGTTTTTTTTTTTTTTAAAAATGATGTTGCATATTTTCTAAACAAAAATTGATTAATTAACACTTATACTCATAAACAAATTTGAATGTAACCTTACTGATTATATATATATAAATGTACGTAACTAGTTTATTGTTGTTACAATATTAAATAACTTGGGTGTTAGTATAAAAATTAAGTTAATACGTATTCAACTTAGAGAAAAATATATACATATGTAAGTATTTATATAAACGATGATGTGGCGATTGGAGCTTTAGTAGTAAATTTAATAAATCTTAGGAGGTAATTGGGAGTTGTATGGGTTATGTTTTTTTAGAATTTGTGTATCGAATTTATGAAATGTATTTTAGTATTAGAATAGCGTTAGGATATTCAGATTTAAGTTAAATGAGCAATGTTAATTATAATTAGTAAAATAGATAATTTTAAGGATTTTGGAAGAAAATTAGGCTTGAAGATTACCTCTATTGAGGCCGATTATTGTTTAGCTGTAGGTAAGGTTAGGTAGCTTTTATGTTTAAAATTATTGTTATTTAGTTAGTAAGGTGATATGTAGTTGATAATTGCATGCGGTAAATCTTTGCGGAGTGTCGGTTTATTTGTGTTTGTTTTTTTTTCAAGTATTCTTTTGATCGCCTTCCTTATTTGTGGTTGTTCTTAAAATATATTTAACGTCTGCTGACTTGATTGCTGAGAAAATATTCCTATTCACATCGGTGACGTCACAAACCTGATTTAACGCTTTTAATTTTTTAGTATGTAAAAATCACAACTTTTGTATTTCTTTATCAATTGTTGTGTTGAAATATGGGGAAAGATTTCCAAAATATTAAAAATTAATTGAGTTCCTAGGTTAACCGTGGTTTTTTCTTTATTGAAATCTGAGGGGTTATGCAATACGTAGCAGTTCTTCGTGGGAAATTTATAATATTAGGAACTCTCTTACTTAATAAAGGTATGGACGATAATCACGTGTGCATATAGGACGATTCCCTTTTTCTTTTGGTGTAATTTGGTATATGCTATTGTTGGTAACAATTTAGTTCACAAAATAAAATCTTACGGTATAAATTCTTAAAAAAAAAGACTTTATCTCACTTTATAAAACTGTTGGATTTTACCGAGCTTTAATTTTAAGGAGACTTACTTCGTCGAAATCTAGCAGCGAAAGAACGATTTGATGGTTGCGTAGAAAAAAATCTAAGCTTCTGTTAGTGTAGGTAAATTCATCGTTAGCACTTATCATTTTACTTAATTATTGTTATCGGTGTTTGTTTTTTGCGTTACCACTGTATTTACAGTCATCAGTAGAAAGTTTTACTTACGCAACTCGAATAATTTATATAAAGATAGTAATGTAAATAATGTAAAAATTTGTCTACCTTACTAGAATTTTAACGACAAAAAACTTAAGTAATATACACCGAAACGCATTTAATGTCCAGAGTAAATTTCATAAAAGGAATGGTAGAAACAAATTGTAACGAATCGAACATAGCGATATTTAAGTTATTCCTTTGTGCTGGAAGTCTAAACAAAAAAATCTAGATGGCATATATTCAACTGCATGTTTAGGGATCTACCCAAAAATAGCCAACAAGTTTTTATTTCGATTTTTTTCTTCTTTATTTTATGTCGAAAAAAGCCTAGGGTATACAGTGTACACTACAGCACAGAACAATTGAACAAACTCATCGAATAGTAAATGTCATAAGAAAAGCCTTTGAAGAAACAAATATTGCTCAGCACCTCAACATTTGCGGACGTTACAGCTTTTCTAAGCGTACACGAGAACTGTCAAGAAGCATCGCGTTACTTACAGGATCATATATTTGAACTGGAAAGGTGGTTAAAACAATGGAGGATTAAAATCAATGAGCAAATAATACCCCAACACTCGCATGTAAAATATCTGGGAATACAAATAGATCGGCGTTTAACGTGGAAATGGCATATAGAAGCTAAATTTACTTTAATAAAACTTTAAGCAATTCAAATTAATTGGCTTATTGGAAGAAATTCTGTTCTTAGTATCGATTGCAAACTTCTACTTAACAACTCTATCTTAAAGCCAATTTGGTGCTACGGTATTCAGTTATGGGGCACTGCCTCGGCTTCTAACATCGAAAAATTCAAAGGCGCCAAAATAAACTTCTTCGAATAATCACAGCCGCTCCCTGGTATGTCAAAAACTCAAATATCCACAATGATCTCAATGTGCCATTAGTAACAACTATGATAACGAAATATGCAGTAACATATTTAAAAGGGCTGGAACTGCACCCAAATCCATTAGCTCGAAATATTTTAAATTATGGCGGCCACACTCGCTTAAGGAGAAGAGAAAGCTTAAGAAAAAGAGCAGCACTCACCCAATCAGATGAGCGATAAACACCTACATATGTGAAATGAAACCGTTATGACTAAATTTTTTTTGTCTGGCACTGGCAGGTCATAAAGTAAATATTAGGATAAGATTTGATTAATTATTGTTAGTTCATATTAAATATATGAAGATTCAATAAATAAATACTGAAAAAAATTTTCGCTTCTAAAACAATTGACACATAGTGATTGTTGTTGGACCCACCTTAATCTATCTGAGACTGATATTTGTATGAATTTACTGCAGTGTTGCAAAAGTAACAGGTATTATGATTCCCGTCTGATAATGCTACTGATGAAATTGCCTTATTTGTAGGTTTTTGGCCAATTGCTTCCATAGATTGGGATTGAATTTCCAAAAATTATAGAATTTCGGGAATTGCTGGTACTTCATAGGTTTTGCTGATGCTTGCATAAACCTGACATGCATATTCCTATCCAATTTTTTCATCAATAGATGTATGAGAAGAGGATCCCAAGCAGGTGTTTTTTTAATCAAATTTGATACAAGGACTTTTTTATTGTCGTATCTATTTTTCAGCGAAGCCCAAACAGCTTGGTAATATTCCTCCGTTAAGAAAAATTGGCTTCTTATATGCGCGGCTTCTCCAGATAGGTTAGCCTTTAAATGCCACATTTTTGTATGTTAAGAATTGCCTGCCTATCCACTATCTCAGAAAATAGGTCATATGAGCTTTATTTCATTGCAATCGGTGCACAACTTTTGATTTTATTCACAATATAAAGTTCCAGTCAACACAAAAAAGTTCCAATATAATCCCAACACAATTAATATATGGTTATTTTTATGAAAATCGCGGTGTTTTATCAATTCAGTTTTCTCAGTTAATTGTGAACAAAATCAAAAGTTGTGCACCGATTGCAATGAAATTAAGCTTATTTCATTCGAAATCTGTTTGACTAAGCAGTTTAAGACGAAAGCTGTGATTGTTTTAGCATTTGTATTTTTTATGAATTTGTAAAGAACAAAAAATTTCTTTTTTTTTTTAATTGTTATTTTTTTCTAAACTTCAACGATATCTCTAAAACTACTGTGCAAATTCAAACATAATGTAAGCACGGCTTAAAGATAATATTGTTGCCGAGTTTCGGATTTTTTTTAACTGAATATGGTGAACCGTTTTCAAGTTATTCCAACATATGTAGTGAAATTACTTTAATTTTGAACATAACGGTTTATCTCGAAAAGTCGAGCTGATAGAGAAAAATGGAGAATTGATTTGAAATCAGCGACCACAAATTAGTAAAAATTTGCTAAAGAGTTCCAGGCCGCACAAAAAAGTTCCATTTTGTTCCCTCGTGTTATCTTATACCACATCATTTTCAAGTAGTAGACTATGATTTCCCAATACCAAGCGATTGAACCATTGGTATGGATTTCATTAAGATATATAAAATTATATTATACTTAAATCAGAATTACGACTACCTAATCCTACGACCATTCAATATACCACAACCTATATAAATACCATTTACTAACAACAGCAACAATCTTATGTTGCCACCAAGGCCAGTGTGTGCGATTCCCGCCAGAGACTCTGATATCCTGCAGACAAGCGTATTGCTTCGCGGGATAAGCATAGGTAATTAAAAAAAAAATTTAAAAAAAAGAAGTAATTCGTTAAGTTAATTTTACTAATTGGGATAATGAAATATTAATTCCAAATCATGAACTCGAACCAGGTGTTTTTTTTTTGCAAACATATTGAAATCTAATGAAGCATTTATTCGTATTCTAAATATAAATAACACTATAAAAACAGTATATAAAAGCAATAAAAACCTAATATCTTTCTGAATATGATATAGTCGCCGAAAATCCGACCAAAATTACACATAGAAAATCAGAAATATGAAAAATTTTACAGAAAAATTTTCCGGATCAATTTAAACATACATTAATGGGGCTTTGCGCATCATACAGCGGTATTTTCGGCTTAGAATCAGAAACTTTCACAATTAATAATTTTTATGAACAAAAGTTGAGAGTAAAGGATTCACATCCGGTGTACATTAAGAACTACCGTATACCCTGAACCATAGAGTAATGTGGAAAGCGCTCATATGTAAAAGCCTTTATTACAACGAAAATTTCCGAATACTGCACGAGAAAAAACTAAGAAGGAAAGTGGATGTAAGAACCGAGGTACGACAGGTGTGAGTACTATCATCTCTTCTTTTCAACATTGTACTAGACGCAGTTATGCTCAAGGATAGCAGCCCCGGGAGTGGTATTGGTGGTCGAAGCTGCTGAGAATGCAGGTATGAGAATCAACATCCCAAAGACTTAGTCTCTCCGTGTAAACCCAAGTGTGTCCTGTAAGTTTGTAATTAACAACACACATCTTGAGATGTTGACTCCTTTTGACATCTCGGTAGCCTAATAACAACTACCGGTGGTTCCAGCAGCGATATTGAAGATGGAATACAAAAGGCACGCCAATCTTTTGGCCGCCTAAGTAATGTATGGAAATTATCGTTACTCTCGCACCGTATCAACTTAAAGATATTTAACTCAAACGTAAAACCAACGCTCCTCTATGCTTACGAAACCTGGAATGTTGCGCCACGTCATCTGCTGTCACTTCAATGTCTATGAAGAATTATGAATATTTTTTAGCCGGAAACTATCTCTAATATTGGACTCTGGTTCCAATCAAACCACCCGCCAGTTAACATTGAAATACGTAAGCGCAAACGCAACTAGATCACCAGAAATACAATTGATTGGAATCCGCAGGGACATACATGAAGGAGGCAAACAGAGTCCGAAGTAAAAAGTTGCGCCGAGATAAGATCGTTTGCAACAAATAAGTCACAATTCAACCAATTCGTTGAGACCCTATGCTCCTTGTGGGATCGACGGGATTTTATAAACATATATACCTCAGATACCTCAGGAAAGGTAAAAAGTCCCAATAAACCCACTTAAAGACACTCAAATTTCATATAGATGAAGATATCGAACTAATGTTCGGCACAAAGAACCTTTATATGAACCTTAACAAGGGGTGCCAGATGATTTAGATAGAAAATCGGCATATTTTCCAAAAAAAAAAAAAAAAAATATCGGCATTATCGGCACTTTAATTAAAAAAAATTCAGCATTAACCAATCTTTATAACCTATAAAAAAGCATATAAATCAAACAGAATAAAATTTTTACAAAAAAATGTATAGCATTTTCAGTTTAAATAAAACCTTTTTCAAATTAAACGAAATCTTTTTGAAATTAAAAGAAACCTTTTTCAAAATAAACGAAACTTTATTCAAAATAAACGAAAATATCCAAAATAGCCAAAAAAAAAATCCTCACGTTTTAAATCTGAAATTTTTCCAATAAAGTCTGCAAATTTACTTATCTTCCTGACATAAGATTAGTTATCTAAAGTGGCTGAATTTTCCTCAATTCCGCTATAATCTTAAAAGAATAAATGTTTTTACTTTAATTGTTTTCATTGATTGATGAATATAAATTTAGCTTACCTTTACTGTTTTATAAGTATCTATCCATTTTGAAACACATATAAAGAATTTAAATTTTATATTTTCCTTATAGATAAAGACATTTTAATTGAATTATTTTAGGCTGAAAAATAATTTCTTCTTTTAGCTTTGCTTTTTAATTCTGCATAGTGAAAAATTTTTCACATAAAAATTGATTAACCCAACATTACAAGCACTGCATATAATATTGAATAAACCTTTCCATTTTTTCTTTAGCAGAAACGTTGACTCAATAACAGTTGACTCTTTTTAAAGTAACAAATACTTCAGCGTCGCCAAAGACTAATAAATAATACTAAAACAAAAAAGTATTGGTTTGAGTGCTTATCGAAAAATCGGCAATTTTGGAGCAAAAAATCGGCAAATATGGCAGGCCTGACCTTTACCCTGCGGCCACACGATCAACTTTTTGTTGATAGCCTTTTACATATACTGTTTGTCAAAATTTACATAAATTGAAAGCTGTGACGTAGGCTGTACGCAATTTTTAAGCAATTTACTTTCAAGGTGTCATTAAGAAATCAACTTATACTGACAAACGAAAAATTTGCTCACTAAACTTCTAATCAGCTGTTAAATTGAACGTAAAATTTCCAAACAAATGGATAGTTAAAATTGAGAGCAATCTCTTCATCAATTTAAAAAGTGTGAGTGTGTTAGTAAAAAAAAGAGAGTGAAAGTAAATTGAAAGGAATGGAAAGACGAAAATTGATCGTGTGGCCTCCATGTTACCTCGATTACATAATTTTGTTTTGCCGGTCCATGATTGCCATGGGTTTCAAAAAGCGTTTACTTGAAAAATTTTGTTCTTATATACTGTGGTGTCGGGTATCATATGGTCGGGCTTGACCGACTATACTTTCTTATTTGTTTTTCATATATTACAATTTTTTGTGATTTTATAGCGAAATAAAAGGATATATATATGCAAAGCCATTTGTTATATGCCAACCATTGTCGGACGAATCTTTGATTGCAAATTCTTCTGTTAACAAAATGATGGTCACAGATCTATCTTTTGCAGTTTTGGTATTTAATAAAGTTTTCATATAACATTAATATCAAAGTAACTCATGGTTTGTGTAACGCCCAATCTATAATATAATAAAATTGACTTTTTAGAGAAGTTGGTCATATTTTAATTAAAAAAATTCTTACCTCGATATGAACAGCGTTAAGGTTAATCGTTTGATTCTCCAAAATATCAGAAGGTAAGAAATGATTTTTTGCAGCGAAGATAGGATTGGCAGCCATTTCGTTGTTATATATATGAAGACAGTCACTTGATCCCGAACAGCATGAACTAGAATCGGAGTTCGGAGAAGGCGACAAAGTAGAAATAGGAACATTTTCTGAGTTTCGGTCTTTGTTGTACAACTTGTCTAATCCTATTGCTTCTTTAACAACACCAAGACAGGATAAAAGAGAACTTGGGTCTTTTGAAGTTTTGCGGTCGGTTTCCTTTGCATACTTAATTACTGACATAGGAGTTAGGGAGGCAAGTTCTAGTTCAGTATCATCATTATCGTTGTGCTCCACATCAATTACATCTTCATCATTAGCTGTCTGTGAAAAACTGGCACGACAACAAGTAGACAAAGTAGTATTGGCTGAGAATGAAGCTGGTTCTTCATCTTCAGTTGTTTCAATATCTACAAGAATATCATCATCAAGAATTTCACTGCTACTTGCAACGAAGTTTTTGCTATCTTTATGAGGAGGCTGGAAATGGCCTTCAGTGTTATCTTGTTCCTCATTTTGGTCGTTCTCGTCTGAAGGGAACAAACTATTATACATTTTTTTTTGCGCAGATTGATTGGAATCGTTAGTGTATGAAGATGTATGCAATATTGAATTCAAACGACGAGATCTTGTTGATTGTGGCAACGATTCTCTCGCTAATTTCTGATGTACCACTGGTTTAAAAGCGGATGTGTTTATAATTTGTGATAAATTGCGTGTAATATCTGTGGCTACTGAGTTTGGCCAATTGCACACGGATGATGAATATGTCAAATTTGAATGGTGATTTTCTGAATCTTGCACACCTGATGCCGTGCCAATTGAAGTACTCATCCAAGGTAAAGAAAAGGCTGTGTTTCCAGATTTAACCTTCTGTTGGGGATGATGTTGTTGTTGCTGGTATTGTTGGTGATAAGTGTTTTTTGCAGCTTGATGTGCATGTTGCCACATATAATCCATCATAAAACTATGCGATAAAGCAGCTGCTGGGATCAAATGCATATCTGCCCCTACAGAATAAGCAGATTCCGTACCTACACTTGCGGATGTGGATGTTTGAAAGTGAAGATTTAGTGGACGAACCGTACTGCCAACCGCTACAGCGGTAACACCAACTACCGCTGCAGATGCCGTTACTGTGTTCACGGAATTCCTTTTCTTTTGTACGTTGCTTAGTAATGAATCGCCGTTAATGTCGTCGCTACTTTGATCTCTACTCAAACTACTTGAAGACGCTTCAGCTGAGCAGGAGCTGGGGGAAGAAGTAGACACTCTAGGTAGTGGTGAGGAGCTGTTACTTATTATAAGACGTTTTCGCGTTCCGCCATTAAACATGGCTTTTACATCTTCCCAGGCATAAATGACCTCTTGTGGAGGCAGACCACTTAACATCATATGGCGACGCCATGAATTAAAATTTGCAGCATCTGGTTGCACATACTTATCACCAGGTCCAATGCGATGAGAGTGAAATATAAATTTGTTAGGCGAAAAGAATAGTCCGCAATAGTGACACTTAATACATTTTGCTCTCGATGAATTATATCGAGACGGTAAAAATGACCCTCTACATCCCCAAGAACATTTGTGTTGAACGTTAAATGCAAAATCTTCCGGAAGCCTGGGTGGTGTATTGTCACCTAAAAAGCTTTTACATAACCGTTCGGCTTCTCTTCTCGTTATCATTCCACAACGCCGGGAACTAACAGGCATGGCCCCAGCCCGACGTAATACTTCCAGCTGTACTGGAGTGCACTGTACACATGTTATTCCTAACGCCACACGTCTGTTATGAATTTCATTGTAGCTAAATCGTTTAAGTAGAGTGTTTGATATTTGTGCCAAACACAAGCGTTCTTGGCCCTCAATATATAGTGATACAATGGGTATTTTATACAGCAAAACTGTGCTAACCTGTAAAAAATAAAAAATAAAATGGTTGCAAACTAGTAATATGCTATTGACACAGTGTATATTTAGAATTAGCTTTGCAACCGAGCTTATCACGCTTTTAGTTATTTAATCCCATTCAGCTTTTAGTCATTTATCATTATTAATTTAATATATTTTATTAAATTTTAATGACCTTTAAAATTTGGAAGAAATTAGATTTTGAATAAATCTAATACTTAGGCCAGGTTTTTGAGATATGGATTAGGTTTAAACTAAGTTTAACGTACTCTTAAACTCGGATTTTTTCCTCTGCAATTTGATTTTTTTTATTATTTCATTAAAGATTAACATTTTAAACAAAACTAAGCTGTTCCGTCCAAATTGTGTGTACAAACTTGGTAATGGCGGCACAAATCTGTTTTCGGATTAACTAAACTTAGTTTAACTGAGATCTCAAAAACCCAGCCTTAGAGACACGTTTTTCAATAAAAATATTAAATTTGAAATGAAACACATTGATTATATATTTAAAATTTTACTGGGTAAGTATTACAAAAGAATATGTTAATGCCACAATTCTACCTCTGATTGTCGACAATAAAAAATTCTGCACAAATTATTCCCCTCTTGTAATTAACGAATATAATTTATCTCTCTTGTTCCTTATCAGATGCAGCGAAAGGTAATCCTCCCACAGAAATCAAATCAGCAAATTTGACTTAATATATCCAAATCCTATTACTTGTCTTATTGTCTTATCTTTATTTTAATTTCTGCAACTATTTCCTATTGGGTTTTTGGTAAATTCTGAGTAAATAAAATATATAAATTATTTTGTTTATTCGAGAATAATTAACAAATTCGCATCCGGAGCTCCTTCCAACTTCTACACACAAACATCTGATCCATTCGAGCCCAATTAAACGATCTTCAATAAAACAAGTTAGAGTGATATATTCGGCTGTGCCGAATCTTATATACCCTTCACCAGTGTATGAAAAGAAAAAATTTATATAAATAAATATACATATCTATATCTATATATCTACATATATATATATATATATATATATATATATATATATATATATATATATATATAAATATATAAAAATGAATGTGGGATTGGGACATTGATAGGATACGGTAACCCTGTACTTGTGACGAACGACGGGAACGTTGACAGAAAGTTCGAGGAAAAGAACAGAGTAGAAGTAGACAGCATAGAGTATAGAAGTGGTCGCAACAACGAGTGTCATAGAAGTGATTAAACTAATATTACTTATAATTAAATTAAACTATTACTTATAAACTATTTTGAATTAAATAAAACCAATTGAAGTGTAACTTATAAACTAATCTAATGTTAAAATAACTCTAAGTGAAATTGTGAATAAATGAATTATTTAAAACCAAAAGTTATCATATATTGACTTTCAATAAACCCAAAGAAAATAAACACCACAACTGGGGGCTCGTCCGGGATTTATTGAAAAAAAAAAACAATTTAAATGACTAACTTATGCATTAATACCACAATTTTAATTTTAAAATTAGAAGTGTTATAACATAATAAGTTTTATAAAGTGCTTTTAAAGAAAATATTACTTTCGATTGCAATACAAGTGGAAAAAACAGTTACATTCTGTACATAGAAAAGAAGCGAGTACATAGGTGCATACGAAGCTTATGTGCAATTGACGGTTGCTAAAACAGAAACAACCAGAGAAAAAACTGCAACAACAATAAAGCAAGAAAGAACTGCATTAATAGTTGTGCGTACGCTGATTTACAAAATATCGCTCTGTTCCGATGAAGCAGAGGCTGCGCTGTGTGGCTGAAATTTTTTCAAAACAACCAAAGTAGATGGTGAGAAGTACTTGCTGCATGTATCAACGTCGCTGAGCAGATGATGGATGAAAACCATAGCATTGAATAATGAAGCAGCGAAGAGTGTGAAATACAAAGCAAAGTGTATAAATATAATGTATGTATAAGAAAAATAACTGTCTTTAAGCATATTTTTTTTTTATTTTATACCTATTGTTTTAACGTTGAAGTTAATGAAGTTATGTAGATGAACAAAAGAGAAGTTCAAATTAAGAGTTTGTGTAGAATATTTTAGAAGTAAGAGTTTTGATTAATTTGTTACGAACCGTTTGGACTGGCGAGGTTTCCAACTAGCTCTTTACGCATTTTTTCTCGGGGGGTTCCAACTCTTCCCGCCAGCCGCGTGAAGAGTCACATGACCTATTTTACGTCACATGACCCAAAACCCACTTGACCTCTCTCTCTCTCCTTACCACTCCATCATTACCTGTACCTTGCTAATTCAAAAACCTCAATTTTTCAAATTAAAATTTACATTATTTATTATAAAAACTAGTTCAATAATTAATAGCATAATAATAATGATTTTTACAATAATTAAAAAAACAAATTTTACAATAATTAAAAAAAATATATATATAAGTACAAAAAAAACAAATACACATATACAACAATTTTTCCTCAATCTTTTCGTCTTAATTTACATTATTTATCCTTTTAGTGATTATTACATATCTTTTATTTATATATATTTAATTTTGTTTTTTTTCTTATTTTTCTATATCTTTTTTTTTTTAAATATATATCTAACGGAGCTCCCTGAGACATAAGATTTCTATTCTTTCAATATTCTATTGTTTTAACTAAAAAAATATATATAAATAACTTCACTTTTCATAAAATCGCGATAATCGAGGGTTAGGTGTATATATAAAAACATATAGGACATACACACAAACTACTACACTTGACACTAGTATTACAGATTTTTCTTTTTCAACTCACAACAATACACTTATAGCCTATTTCTAATGTGCGAAAGAATTCTTTCTTTCGTATAACTACATTGAAAACAAAAACAAATTTTTAGAATTTGTTTTTGTTTTCAATGTAGTTATTCGAACGAAAGAATTCTTTCGCACATCGGAAATAGGCTATTAATATAAACTCTATCTTAATATATTTTTTTGGTTTTTTTCTCTTTTCTTTTGTTTTATGCTAATTTCCCTTTTCTTTTTAATTCTTATTATCTTAATTAATTTTATTTTTTCTGTTCTTTCTTTTAAGCAACGTTTTTTTTCTCTTCAAATAACTTCGGTGAATGATTCCACTTTAATTCAGCTACAATTAATATCAAATCCGATTAAAAAATTTATAGTTTGCATAACTTTTATACCCTTGCATCACCAATTCCCCATTGTTACACTCTCTTCATCTTTCGACTTTCTTTATTTTTTTTACATCCCACACGTTAACCATCAAAACAACTCACGTTGGGGATTTAAAATTTAAAGCAAATAATTATTACAGTTAAAGATTACCTGGCTATTTTCCTCTGGTGTGGTGCTTAGGGAAGATTACAATCCATCCCACGAAAATAGCCAGCTGAAAGAAATTATTTATTTTACACACACTTTAAAATTTTTTGAATTTATTTTATTTTCTTTACGTTTTTTTATGAGTTAACTAACACACTTTTATTTAAAACAAATAATTTAAGTTTCACCACACACAAAAATAACGTGTTCTTTTCGAGTTTTGTTTTGCTTCTGACTTGAAATTCCCTGGCTTGTCACTTAAATACGTTTAATTTATTCTTTCTATTTACCCATTCTATAACAAAAAAACTAGATAATTATTTTACCGCCAAACAGCCAGCGAAATGCGCATAGAAACTAGCTTCCCCACAACAATAAATTTCAGTGTTTTTTATCATAAATTGGGATTATTAGCACATCATTAATAAATGAATTAATTAAGCCATCTTTTAGTTTATTTTTTTTTTTATTCAATTTATTTGAAATCTTATTTTTAAAACTTTCTATGTTCATTTAGATCGCCATTTTTCTATTTTTGTACCAGTCGGAATTTATTTTTTTATAATAAGTAAAAAAACTACTTATATTTTTCTCCTAATCTAGCCTATGAAGCTACATATGCACCAGGCAAGCATGAATTTCGGTAGGTATTATATTTTCATTCATAATCTTAATATTATTTTACTAATTTTACGTTGAATATAAAAATTTAAATTTTGAATGAAAATACAACCCTATGTAGTTGTAGAAACTGCACTACCGACAGAAAAAATACGCAACACTGCCTTACCACACTTACACCTACATGTTAACATAAACATACGACACGGATGACGAACAAAACAAATAAGACAAACAGGACAATGGACGACAAAAAGTTTAAACAAGTAAGTATACATTTATTTATTAATAGCTAACATTAATATTTTGGTAATTTTAGCAAACGAACAGACAACAACAACACCAAGAAAAACAAAAGGGCCAAATAAACACCTACAACAATAAAACAAATGGAAACACAACAGAACACAGAAGCAAGAAGAAACACAATAAAACACACACAACAAAACATGAATTTTCCTTACACTACAGACATATAACACGTATGGTCAGTTCACCCGCAACAAATTATTGTACAGAACTTAATTTAGATGTAAAGAGAATTGAGAAGTTAAGTGTTAACTGAGACATATAACACGTATGGTCAGTTCACCCGCAACAAATTATTGTACAGAACTTAATTTAGATGTAAAGAGAATTGAGAAGTTAAGTGTTAACTGAGTGATTTACATTTTTAGATGTTCAACTTGAAGAGAATTTAGAAGTTTAGAGTAAAATCAATGCTTTGCATTTTTGGATATTCATGAAAAAAAGTAAATTTTGTATAGACAAAATAAATTGAAGACTTTGAGTTAAAGTTGAGGATATAATTAACCCTTTAGGGAACGAATTTAAGAGGTTATTACTACAATTGATTGATGTTTAAAATATTTTACACAGATTAACAAGCGCCAAATTAACAATTTTGTTAAATCGAATGTTTAATGAGTAAAAGGGAATATAATAAAATAAATTAAAATTTTATCATACTAACCCTAGCTTAAGAAATATTTCCACTTTGGTACATTATTATATTATTTCTACCACATTTCTATTAAATGTCATTGTGCGTAATACCACTTGCTACGAAAATGTTAGCTAACGACGTTTTGGGTATGACCGTGGATGAGCTTAAAACTGAGTTAGGCAAGTTAGATCTTTCTAAGGCTGGTAATAAACCAGAATTGCAGGACCGTTTATTGCAACACTTTGGGTTGAGACGCGACGAAGAATCGGACGTGGGCCATGGGGAACTTTTACCTGTGACAGACCGTATGGTAATAGAGCGCGGTAATATTTTTTCACTACGCGATTTCAGGATTCAATATCCACCTTTTCCGGGGATGGTTTACCCGAAGTTAGGAAATGGTTGCAATTTGAGGACGTTGCTTGTACAGTAGGTTGGGACGATTTACGAAAGTATATATACGCTAAACAACTTCTTAAAGGTGCAGCAAAGATATTTGTCAGAAGGCAGCCCGATCTGAATAATTGGTCTTCTCTTAAGAAACTGCTAACGGGTGAGTTTGGTGCTAAATTATCATCTGTGGAGATTCACAAGATTTTATCGAATCGTCGGAAAACAAATGATGAAACTTTTCGTGAGTATCTATACAGTCTACAAGAAATAGCCAAACCCATAGATATTGACGACGAGAGTATTATCGAATACTTCATTCAGGGCATTAAGGATTCTCACACTAACAAGGCCATACTATATCAAGCCTGAAATATAGAAGAACTTAAGGCAAAACTTAAGACGCATGAGAAAATCAGAGCAGCTGGAGAGTCATCAAACTTGAAACTATCTGAACCTCAGAAAAAACGTAACTCAGACACTAATAGTGAACGACGTTGTTTTAAATGTGGTGAAAAGGACATTTGGCGGCGAAGTGCAAGAAAGCAGAAGACAAGTGCTTCAATTGCAAAGGTTTTGGGCACAAATCATTTAATTGCACCATAAATGTCAAGAACGAGAAGCAGGACGACAAAAACGAAAATAACAACATTCACACCTTAGCTGATGACATTCTTTCGTCATCAAGGAGAATTTTTACAGATATCGAAATTTTTGGTAAGAAAATTACAGCAATAGTCGACACAGGTAGTGATATAAGCGTCCTTCGGTACGATACCTTGATGATGTTAAGTGACGTAGAACTGAAATCTGAATCGAAGACACTAACGGGCATAGGTGGCAAGACTAAAAAACGCTAGGAAGTTTTAAAACGCGTACAAAATTAGGAGCAGTAGAGATAGAAATAATTTTTCATGCGACTAAAGTAGGGAGATCGAACGGTTATTATTCGACCGGTTTTAACCGGTTATTTTAGCTTTGCCCAAGTCGGTTATTATAAAATGCCCATTTTTCGAATATCGAATAAACCGGTTATTTTGGTATAATAAACCGGTTATTTTTAGTAAAGTGTAATTTATATACATTTTCCTCGCTCTTGTTGTAGATGCACCCGTAATTTAAGTATTTTTTAATTGAACATTGGCCATACTTAAACTTTTTATAAAGAATGTCAAAACAAAATGTAAAAAAGGTCAAAAAACATTATAGAAATCGCTTATAAAAGCATGTGTTCTTGTAGAAAAAAAACCAAAAACTATTCAAAATACTACAAAAACGTGTGCAGTTAAAAAGTAAATAGTAATTTATGCAAGAGCATTCTAAATATTAAATATATTTTTATATAAAGGTTATCGCTAGATATTTTTCGAACGCGATTTAAAAACCAAAGATTGTTGCCTGAAGTGCCCTAAAATGATAAGTTGCAAAGGTTCTTCCAGGTCACGACTTTATAATCACCCTTAATTAGTATACATGCTTGACATTATTGTGATCCAAATGAAACTTAACTCCGGTAGAAGTAGCTCTAAGAAGACGATAAATAAAACTTTACTAAAATACGCTGCAAAAAATTAATCATTGGGTGAAATATTAGCCCGTTGTGTTGCCGACGACAAAATGCCCGTTAAGGCACTAAAAACTCTTAAGTAGTTCTAGCATCTTTTCATGCTGAAAACTAAAACATTACGACGGAATCAACGATATGGGAAAAATTTCTACCAGTTTTCTTTATTAAAACACCAAGAACTATAGAACAAAATTAAAGAAATCAAACAATGTCATGGAATGTTTTAAATTGTATGCGACGAATTGACAAATATTGTGAACTGAACACAAAATGTTCAGTTCAATATTCGTTTCTATAATGCTGAAACAAAATAATTTGAAATAGATAGTCCTGGCTAAGAAGTTTTGTTTGCAACTTTTCAAAAATATGGTAGATTTATATAGATAGCTTAACCACAAACAAATTAAAACTCATTCAAAATTTGAGAGAATATTTCAATAACTTTATAAAATTCCGTTTGTCTAGATCAAATATCGTTCAACAGTTTCTAAATTACATTATACAAATATCTTCTTACAAATAAAGTTTAGTAAATCAATAAAAAATTGTTGAAAATTTAGCTAAAGTTTGATCAATTTACTGGTCCCACTTTTCTTGGATTTAATCGTAAAATATTTGTTAGGTCTGATCTAAGTCAAATCATGTATTTTGTTGTTTCCTTACCTTTGCAAATTGTTTTGTTTTTTGTGCTTTTAAGTATTCGAATTAAAACCGGTTAACCGGTTATTTAAAAATTGCTTAACCGAAAACCGGTTTTTTTAAAATAGCAACTATTCGTAATATTCGAAAACCGGTTATTGAAAAAAGTCGAATAATCGATCTCCCTAGACTAAAGAGAGTGACATTTTGTACTCAGCCGTTATAGGCAACGATGTTTTGGCTCAGGTAGATTTGATTATAGATGCAAAGGGAGCTAAATTTCGTAACAAAATTTCAGAATGGTCACTATTTAACGAGAATAATGATGTCATAGATACTTGTTCAAAAAATAAAAACCATACTACAATGGAAACCAATCCGATCGCCGAAATACACGAAGAATTTGCTGAATTGATTCAATCGGCTACAGTTACTGATTGTATGGAAGATGAGTTGCAAATACAGCATCTCGACAGCCAAAAGAAGAACAAGGTCAAAAACGCAGTAATGACTTATAGGCCAATGAAACCGGATACATATCCTGTGAGAATGAAAATCGTGTTAAGTGACGATATTCCTGTCGCCCATAGACCCCGTAGAGTAACAAATTCTGACCAATGTTTCATTGACAATCAAGTCAAAGAATGGTTAGAAGACGGTGTTATAGTAGGAAGCTATTCCGAATATTCAGCTCCTGTAGTTTTAGTTAAAAAGAAAGACGGTGCATAGCGTTTATGTTGTGATTACCGAAAACTCAACGAAAAAATCGTTCGGGATAATTTTCCAATGGCACTTATTGATGAAGTCATACAAAGGCTAAAGCGTGCTAAAATATTTTCAACGTTAGATTTACGAAACGGATTTTTTCACGTGCCTGTTGAACAAGAGTCTCAAAAGTACACCGCTTTTGTAACTAATAGGGGACAATTTGAGTTAAAGTTTGTACCATTTGGTATATCGAACTCCCCTGCGGTATTTTGTAGGTACATCGCCTCTATTTTTCGTGAATTAATAAATGATGGCACATAAGTTGTGTACATGGACGACATAGTTATACCATCAGAGGATGAA
The DNA here is from genome assembly GCA_943735925.1 of Pollenia amentaria. Classification (NCBI taxonomy): domain Eukaryota; kingdom Metazoa; phylum Arthropoda; class Insecta; order Diptera; family Polleniidae; genus Pollenia; species Pollenia amentaria. Next base: position 24,909,462 of record OX031011.1, read on the forward strand.
GATGAGGGTATGACAAAGCTAGAAAAATTTTTAAAAGTCGCAGGAAGGAACGGGTTAAATATCAAGTGGGCAAAATTCCAATTTTTACAAAGAAAAATAAATTTTTTGGGTTACATATTTGAGAACTCAACCATTTCACCGTCCTCTGAAAAAACTCGGGCTGTAAGCAATTACCCCTTGCCAAGAACCGTAAAACAAGTACAAAGATTTTTAGGACTTACCTCATATCTACGACGTTTCATCCCAGGATATGCATCAATGGCAAAACCGTTGTCAAACTTGTTGAGAAAAGGCACAAAATTTAAAATGGATGACGAAGAAGTTTTGGCTTTCGAACAATTAAAAAATTCTATGATAAACCCACCAATTCTGAGAATTTTTCATCCCAGAGCCGTTACAGAAATCCACACCGATGCCAGTCTATACGGGTACGGTGCAGTATTGCTGCAAAAATATGAAGATTTACAATTCCACCCTGTGGAATACATGCGTCGGAAAACAACTCCGACGGAACAAAAATATCACTCATACGAGCTAGAAGTTTTGGCTGTAATTGAAGCTCTTAAAAAATGGAGCATTTTCGTGCTAGGAATACCGATAAAGATCGTTACAGACTACAACGCTTTTGCACTAACAATGCGTAAACAGGACGTACCACCACGTGTATCGAGATGGGCTCTTTTTCTACAAGAATTTGATTATAAAATAGAGCATAGACCAGGATCGAGAATGAAGCACGTAGACGCCTTAAGCCGTTTTACATGTTTGATGATACAGGATCCCTTGGGACATCGCTTGAAACAGGCACAACTACAAGACGAATGGATAAAAGCAATCCGGAAAATTCTGGAAACAGAACCTTACGAGGATTATTTTATGAAATACGAAATACTGTATAAGGATCCTGATAACGAGCTGTTGGTAGTACCAAGCTCAATGGAACAGGAAATAATTCAGATGGCTCACAAGCAAGGACACTTCGCTACCCGCAAGACACAAGAACTGTTGCAGAAGAAGTATTACATCTTAAATTTGACAAACAAAGTTGATCGCGTTGTAAAAAGCTGCATCGAATGTCTAGTGTCCGAAGCAAAACGAGGACGCAAAGAAGGATTCCTCAGCCCGATTGACAAGGCTGATAAGCCATTCGTGACGTATCACCTCGATCACGTAGGACCTATGAAATCCACCCGTAAGCCATACAACCACATATTAGTAATCGTGGATGAGTTTTCCAAATTTGTTTGGCTGTACCCCACTAAGAGCACAGGCACAAATGAGGTTGTGGACCGCCTAACAAAACAGGCTATAACTTTTGGAAACCCCAGGAGAATAATTTCTGATAGGGCTACCGCTTTCACGTCTAACTAATTTAGAGAATATTGTATGTCAGAGAATATACAACACCTGCTAACAGCAACGGGGGTACCAAGAGGAAACGGTCAGGTAGAAAGGTTAAACAATATCGTAGTTACAATGTTAGCGAAATTATGCCAGGAAAACCCTGAAAATTGGTGCAGACACGTAGGTCGCATTCAACAAGTCTTAAATAGCACGCCACCTAGGAGCACCAAAATTGTACCTTTCAAATTGATAACCGGGTTAGACATGAGAAGAAATGATACACCAGATATTCGCGAGTTACTAGACAATTTAATGATTGAGAAGTTAAATGAAGATCGCGACGCAATAAGAGAAGAAGCGAGAGATAACATCCTTGCAATACAGCAAGAAACCCGTAGAGAATACAATCGGAAAAGAATCGCCAAAACTGTATACGACGTCAACCAATTAGTAGCCATTAAGCGTACTCAATTCCGCACAGGTGTCAAACTACGACCCAAGTATCTCGGACCATACAAAGTCACGGGCAAACTGAACCATGGTCGTTACAAGGTTCAAAAGGTAGGCAGTTTTGAAGGTCCGATCGCAACCACGACGGTTGCAGAATTTATGAAACCCTGGGAAGGACATTCAAGGGCGAATGCGGGTTCATTACGGCCGGATTTGGGGTTGGGACATTGATAGGATACGGTAACCCTGTACTTGTGACGAACGACGGGAACGTTGACAGAAAGTTCGAGGAAAAGAACAGAGTAGAAGTAGACAGCATAGAGTATAGAAGTGGTCGCAACAACGAGTGTCATAGAAGTGATTTAACTATTATTACTTATAATTAAATTAAACTATTACTTATAAACTATTTTGAATTAAATAAAACCAATTGAAGTGTAACTTATAAACTAATCTGATATTAAAATAACTCTAAGTGAAATTGTGAATAAATGAATTATTTAAAACCAAAAGTTATCATATATTGACTTTCAATAAACCCAAAGAAAATAAACACCACATGAATGTTTGTATGTTTATTTCTTTGTTTGTACCTTATAGCCGCCTAGACCGCTCGACCGATATTCATGATACTTTTACAGTACATTACTGATGATCTGGAAGGAACTATAGGCTATATATATTTTCGAAATTTTGAGTGGCCGTGGCACCTACAATATAAATTTCTGTATATATAGAGAACGAAAAGGACTAACGTTTCCAAATTTGGTACAATCATCTTGGTTATCAATACTCAACATTTAAAAATTTTGGGTTGGCTTGGATAACGTGGAGGTGGCACAAAATAACTGTTTTTATATCTAAAGATTTGTAAGAGAAAACATTTTCTAAATTTGGTACACATAACTGGGTTATCAATACAAAACATCTCTGACAAAATGGGCGAGATTGAAATGGCGTAGTATCTTCCATACAAGGACATTTTAGATTTATGTATATCTGGAGAACGACAGGACCCAAAGTTTCCAAATTAGGTACAAGCATTTTGGTTATTAATACACAACATCCGACAAAATTTGAGCGTGGCACAAAAAAGATTTATTTATATCTAAAGAACGGTAAGAGCAAAACTGTCCAAATTTGGTACACATGTCTGGGTTATCAATACACAGACTCTAATATCAAAGATGTTGTTGGGAATACTTTTAATTGTTAAAAGATTTTGTTTGTTGTGCTTACTTCCCTTTTTTTATTAATTGATAAAAAATACTGAAATATATTGTTGAAGGATAAGCTGTTTCTATGCGCATTTCACTGGTTGCTTAAGCCAGATCATCAGGAAACGTTCTCCTAAATAATTTTAGAAAAGCCAAAGCTATCAGCAAACCAGACTACAGAGGGAATGAGAATTATCTACAAACACTCAAAAAGCCTTTTTGGCAACGGTATCAAAGCTTAAACAAAATATCAAACAATAAATCAGTGATGAGTTTTTTTTATCTTTTCTTACATTTCCCACTACAATAATTTGGAATTCTCCCAAAATTAATTGTAGTTGTAAGTGGGTAAAGAAAAAACATATTAAAAACAAAAACAACGTGCTTATATTGTTTTCGCAAAAAATCAAAATAAAAACAATTTGCCAGTTCAGTTTTTTATGCACGTGCCAAACAAATTTTTTTTTTTTTTTTATTATCAAAGTTGTTTTTGGGAATACTATTTATTAAAAGAGTTTGTTTGTTGTGCTTAATTCCCTTTTTTTTATTAATTGATTAAAAATACTGAAATTTATTGTTGGAAGATAAGCTGTTCCTATACGCATTTCACTGGTTGCTTAGGCCAGATCATCAGGAAACGTTCTCCTAAATAATTTTAGAAAAGCCAAAGCTATCAGCAAACAAAACCACAGAGGGAATGAGAATTACATACAAACACTCAAAAAGTCTTTTTTGCAACTCTCTAAAAAAATGGACAGTATTGGAGAAGTGAGCGTGGTACCTCCCATAGAAAGATTTATATTTCTGTATATCTAGAGAACGGTTAGAGCGACGGTTTCCAAATTACGTAAAAACATCTTAGTTCTCAACAAACAACATCTGACGAAGTGTGGGCGGAAATGGAGTAGTGGGCGTGACACTTCCTATGCAAAGCGATTGTAGATATCTTTATATCTGTAGAACGACAAGAGCATATGTTTCGAAATTCGGTAAAATCATCTTGGTTAGTAATACACAACGTCGGAAAAAATTTTTCCGAGATTTTAGAAGTGGACGTGGCATTTAATAGATTTATGGTCTGTTCAACGATCTCGATACCAAATCGAAGCGATCGCCATCCATTCGCTCGATATCGAATCAGATTGGGTTCAACCATTTCGACAGCTTTCGATCGCAAGCTCTTACGAGTGTCAATATTTTGTACTTACATATTAAAAAAAAAGTATCAAAAATAATACTAATTTGCTTGATAACATATACAACTGTGTTTGAAATGTTATCAGTTGTATAGAGAATGTCAAAAAATAATAAAAAAAATTTTAGTGAAAAAAAGTGTAAACAAAGATTAAATTTAATTAAATACAAATCATGCTAACAAATAAATAAACCAATTAAACAATTACATAAGCAACGTCCGATTAATTTTCTGTACTAGGAAAGTTGAATAGTTTCGTTTGTAAATACCGCGACCAGTTTTTGCAGGCTTTGGTTGTTTTCCGCAATTTTTGTTTTTGTCCTACATTTTAAATCTGCCCATGTCTGTAAATATAAATATTATTTCAAAATCAATATAAGTTTATGGTTTTTTCTGCCTTAAAATATAATGTGGTTTACCATCTTCTACTCTGCAATAGAATGCGAAGGTGGCCCAAAGGCCTTTAGTTTTTGGCCTCTACTTTTCCATTGCTTGTCCATCGGATATTTATTTGCTTCAAGCAATGGTGCACCTCTCGCCAACTCAAGATTTTCGTCCATGTATTCGACTAATGTTAGCAGTTGCTGCACTGTCGACTTTTTATACCCACATCACAATAGTAGAGAGGGTATTATGCATTTGTGCTGATGTGTGCAACACCCCAAAAAATAGGTCCTACATCTACCTTAAAGTATACCGATCGGCCCAGAATCATTCTGAATCATTCTAAGTCGATCCAACGATATCCGTCCAGCTGGCAGGCTGGAGGTGCACCAGTGCTTGGAGAAAACAAATTTTCGATGGACGAGCAATGGAAAAGTAGAAGCCAAAAACTAAACTCCATTGGGCCACCTACGCGTTCTATTGTAGAGTAGAAGATTTTAAACCACATTATATTTTAAGGCAGAAAAAAAAATATAGGCTTAAATTGATTTTGAAATAATATTTATATTTACAGACATGGGCAGATTTAAAATGTACTACAAAAACAAAAATTGCAGAAAACAACAAAAGCCTGCCAAAAACTGGTCTAAAACTGGGCTAAAAAGCATCAAAATTTTTATAAAAACTAAATTTTTAGAGCTGTTACATGACCCATGGATACGTCTTATATATCAAAAGATCGGAAATTTTTAGAAGAACATATTTGCTGAAAAACTCGGAAAAAGCGGTTCAGATACAAAAAAGTTATTACCAAAATATAATTTTTTTTAATAAAAATACCTATTTTCGGGAACCGTAGATCTTTCCGAGTCCAAGTTTTATTACCAAAGTAAATGGTAAATTTCTTCCTAAAGACGTAGGTGTATAAATCTATCAAATCGATTGGAAAATGCCCGAGTTATGACCAAATTACTGAAATACCAATATTGACTTTTTTTTATATAATTAAGTTGTTTTGGTTAAGTTGAGTTGGTTAGATAACTAAGCGTGGCACAAAATAGAATGCCGTATATTTGAAGAACGGTAAATGTAAAATTGTCTGAATTTGGTACAATTAGAATTACTATCAATATATAGACAGCAACTGTAACTTATGTGCAGTATTGGGGACGGTACAGCTACAATTTGGAACAAATATCTTGGTATATATATATCTGCAAAAGGCGCACTACCTTATTGTACACATAGGCGGGGCAACTTCAATACAAATACAATATAGATTTCTGTTCGACTGCTGAATGGTAACAGGAAGAGTCTTTAAACTTGGTACAAATAACTTCATAAGCAATGCACGAGATCTGTATTAAAAAAATTACCCTTATTAGTTTAAGAAGGGTAGCAAAGCGCACTGGGTTAAGCTAGTCTTGAATAAAAAAAAAACAGTTTAGATAAGGTCGCTGAACACAAAAAAGAAATTCATTTACTTTTCTATTTGGCGTTATTCGCGAAAATAACCTTTTGTTGTACTTATACCCTTCTCAGAAGGTAAACGGGTATATAAGTTAACAAATAATAAGTTAAAAATACTAAAAATAAAGTTCCCACATTCCATCAGTCATAAATGCTGACAATGCGTCTGGAGTTTGAATGTGGGAACCAAACAATTGTGAAATTAAAAACAAAGTAAACAAAAGTGTCAACTTACAGCACATGTGGACGACGAGTGCACAACGGCAGCAGCGACAACATTTTTAGAATATAATCTAAGCTTTTACTTTATTTTTTGGCTTTTCAAATAATTAAATAAAGAGAGAACAACGTGTTGCGGAAGCAACACTCTTTTTTAAAAATTAGTTTAAACTCATCTTGTTTTAATTGGCGCCCGAGCAGGGACCCCTAAAAAAGGTCCTTGATCAAAAGCCTTGGCGTGACTCCCGAGTACTAGTCGAAAGGGGGCGACTCGACGTCGCGGTCCACCAAGCCATAGTGAAGTAAGGACTAGGATTAGTGAAACAAAATGATTGTGAAAAATATAAAAAATATATAGAAAAAAGTATAAAGAATACAAAAATTAAATTTAAAATTGAAAATAAAATAAAATTAGAAAAAAATTCTTGAGAAATATTAAAATATAAAATTTATTGTGGAAAGTAAAATTTAAAATAAAAAAAATAATAAGGAAAAATTCCTTGTGAAATATTAAAATATTAAATTTATTGTGGAAAGTAAAAATTAAAATTTAAAATTAAATAAAAGTAAGGAAAAAATGCTTGTGAAATATTAAAATATAAAGTAAAAATTAAAATATAAAATTAAATAAAAGCAAAGAAAAAATCCTTGTGAAATATTAAAATATAAAGTAAAAATTAAAATTTAAATAAAAGTAAGAAAAAAAAATTAAATAAATTAAGAAATATTAAAATAAAAAAAGTTAAATTGTGAATTTTAAATTAAATGAAAAAGCTTGCAAATATAAACTGTATTAAAAATATTGTGAAATGTTTGAATATGAAGAATAATAAAGAAAATTTTAATAAAAAATAAAGGTGTTAAAATTAATATTTGCAAAAAATAAAAAATTATTGTAACAAGAAATAAGATTTACATTGAGAGAAATATACGTAAAATGTTAAGAAATTCTGTGACTAGAAAAAGGAATAAAGCAAATTTAACTAAAGAAAATAATAATAAAAATTTAAATTTTTTTAAGAAAATATTTAATTTAATAATTGTTTGTGAAGTTCTGATACTGGTCATAAAAGGATATTTCAAAGATGACTGGATGGTTTTGGCTTAATCCGAAAAACGCTTTATTAAAAATATCCTACCTTCCTTAAATTTTCCGTGTAAAGAGTGAGAAAAAAAGAACAAGATGCCAGACGAAACAGTAGAACAACTAACTTCAAGACTTCAACAGTCACTTACAATAAATAGTAGTGCAGTTTCAAGAAATACGACAGGATTTACAGAAGTTCTAAAATCACAGATTAGGGAAGTAATAAACGAAGTGCTCAGAGCTTCTGCTGAGAGTGTAACGGATGAGGGCCACGATTTACCAGTAGGAACGCTAACGACCAGATTGGACGAACTTGATAAGGTACCGGATCTCGCCAAGTCCTTAAGAGAGTTTTCTGGGAAACCCGGAGAATTTAATTCTTGGCGGAAATCCGTAGATAGGGTGCTGGAGTTATACAGTCCTTTAATAGGTACGGGAAGATACTATGCGATCCTCCATGCCATTCGCACTAAAATTATAGGTGAGGCGGATACCGCATTAGAGTCCTACAGGACACCCCTCGACTGGGGAAGAATAAAGAAATGCTTAATGCTCCATTACTCTGACAGGAGGGATATCGGTACTTTAGAGTACCAAATGACGGTTCTATGTCAGAGGGGTAGAAGCATCACCGAATTTTACCATGTTGTTTACCAGCATATGTCTATCCTGCTGGATAAAGTAGCCTGTTTGGACTTGGATGAGTCTAGTTTGCGAGCATTAACCAACACCTATAGAGAAAAGGCCCTGGACACGTTTGTTAGGGGCCTCAATGGGGATCTCCCACGATTATTAAGCGTGAGAGAGCCAACTTCGCTTCCACAACATTTACATATTTGTCTTAAATTGGACAATATGTCATTCCGCTTGAATCATGCTCATGCTCGACTCCCTGGTAATAACGAAAGAACGGTATTAAGTTCTCCTAAAAAGTTCTATCCTGAACTTGCACATGTAGGAAGCATGGCACAAGCAAGGCCACCTCCTCCTCCAAGGAGTGCTCCCTTTTCCAATTTTAATCCTTCATACAACCCCAATTTTCGTCCAAACTTCCAAATGAACAGAAATACCCAGAATCAGTTTCCGAGCCGACCATTCCCAACTCAAACACAGGAACAAAATTTTAATCCTTCATACAACCCCAATTTTCGTCCAAACTTCCAAATGAACAGAAATACCCAGAATCAGTTTTCGAGCCGACCATTCCCAACTCAAACACAGGAACAAAATTTTAATAACCCATATGCACAAAACATTTCACAGGTCCGAGGACCGGTGCCAATGGAAGTCGATAGATCCATACAAACTGGACAGGTAAATTATGCGAATAGAGTGCCATTTAACTTGACTTACAAAAGGCCACATGGATCCTTCCAAGGTCCTGCAAACAAGGTTCAGAGGAATTTTCACTTAGAAACCGGAGGCAGGGAAATCCAGGATGAACCAGTATACGAAGCTTCACAATATGAGGAAACAGCAAATGGATACTCGGAATTTGCAACTTACGAGGAGGTATCCAGGCATGAAAATGTTGAAGATTTGTCCTCTCGCTTTGATGACAAAGGTGAGGAAATGGAAAATGCATGTGGACAATATTCCGTAGACGATTTAAATGCAGACCTAAATTTTTTTGGCTAAACAGTTCCTCTTTACCTTATTATAAAGTAAATTTGAGGAACGGGCAAACACTTAAATTTCTTTTAGACACTGGTTGCAACAAAAATTACATAAAATCTGGCTTAATAAAAAATCCTCTTCAAAATACAGATAATTTCTTCGCAAAATCAATATCCGGAGACGTCGAAATTACCCAACATACACTATTAAATCTGTTTGGTCCTTTAAGCAAACCAATCAAATTTTTCCTTCTTCCGGGATTACGCACTTTCGATGCAATCCTAGGAAATGACACTTTAAAAGATCTTTCTGCTGTAATCTATACGTCAAAAGGCTTCTTCACTGTTGAAGGTAATATTCAGATACCAATTTACCAATATTGTTCCAATGACGTTAATAACCTAAATATTAGACTGGGACATCTTTCAGATTTTCAATCAGGCTCATTGACTAATGTGATAAACAGACATAAGACCCTTTTCGCAGACCCCGATGATAGATTAACTTACACTACACGTGTTGTAGGAGAGATAAGAACAACTACAGATAAACCTACCTACACCAGATCTTACCCTTACCCCTTGTCGTTAAAGGATGTTGTAGACAAAGAGATTAAAAAATTGCTGAACGATGGGATCATAAGACCATCCCGATCTCCTTACAATTCTCCCATTTGGGTGGTACCCAAAAAGCAGGACGTATCAGGAGAAAAGAAATACAGAGTAGTGGTGGATTTCAGAAAACTGAATGAAATCACTATCGCTGACAAATATCCAATCCCTGAAATTAGCGAAGTCTTAGGACGTTTGGGAAGAAACAAGTTTTTCACGGTAATCGATCTTAAAAGCGGGTTTCATCAAATCCCGCTCAAGGAGGCAGATATCGAAAAAACGGCATTTTCCATTAACAATGGAAAATATGAGTTTACAAGACTCCCATTCGGGCTGAAAAATGCGCCCGCCATTTTTCAGAGAGCTCTTGATGATATTCTTCACGATTTTATAGGGAAAACTTGTTTCGTCTACATAGACGATATTATTATTTTTAGTAAGGACGAAAAATCTCACCTGCAGAACTTAGATGAAATATTTAGAACATTAAACGCCGCCCACATGAAAGTTCAGTTAAATAAATGCGAATTCTTTAAGACCGAAGTTGAATTCTTGGGGTTTGTGGTGTAAGAAAATGGTTTAAAGCCTAATCCAACTAAAGTCGTAGCCATAACTAAATTTCCATATCCCGACACACTCAAAGATTTGCGTTCCCTGCTTGGCCTTTTTAGCTATTATCGCCGATTTATCAAAGGATTTGCTGACTTAGCAAAACCACTTACACAAATGTTGAGAGGGTCACATGGCAGAGTTTCTAGAACTGAATCAAGTAGAATAAAAATATCAGTGGGAGACTTAGAGAAGGAAGCCATTGACAAGCTCAAAAATGCTCTTATATCGCAAGAAGTTATACTGTCTTACCCTAATTTTGAAAAGGAATTTCACCTTACAACCGATGCGTCAAATATTGCTATCGGAGCGGTATTCAGTCAGGAAGATCGACCAATAACCTTTATTTCAAGGACTTTGTCAAAGGAAGAGGAAAGCTATGCTACAAATGAGAGGGAAATGCTTGCCATAGTTTGGGCTTTGCAGAACCTCAGAAACTACTTATATGGCATTGCAAAAGTGGTGATCTTTACGGATCATCAGCCTCTAACCTATGCACTAAGTAATAAGAACAGTAATGCGAAAATGAAGAGATGGAAGGCCATATTGGAGGAATACAATCATGAAATCCGATATAAGCCTGGAAAAACCAACGTAGTTGCCGACGCACTTTCTCGTCCTTCTACAACAAATGTCAATACTTTAACTGGAACTGTTCACAGTGCTGAAAGTTCAGCAGAAAATTTAATACCTAGTGTTGAAGTTCCGGTAAACGCATTTAGAAATCAATTGTTCCTTTCTCTAGACGATGTTCCTTCTTACCAGTTTCAGATAATATTTCCGGGTTATCATAGACACACAATCATAGAAAGGGGTTATGGCCCAGAAAATTTAGTCACCATACTAAAGAGGTACCTTAATCCTTCTGTCATTAACTGTAATAAAGCACCCGAACCCATTATGGGAAAAATACAGGAAGTGTACCCTGATCATTTTTCAAATTATAAAACGCGCTTCTCACAACTAGTTGTACACGACGTGACCTCTGAATCGGACCAAGAAACCATAATTATTGACACCCATAAACGCGCCCACCGTAATGCACTCGAAAATAAAAGCCACATATTGGAAAAATATTATTTCCCAGGAATGCTTGCCAAGATTAAGAGAGTAGTAAAGTTATGCAGCATTTGCAAAAGAAATAAATATGAGCGACACCGCAGTTAAACCAAACACCAATTCCAACTTATACCGGACAGATTATTCATATTGACATTTTTTCTACGGATAAAAAATTAATCATGACTTGTTTGGATAAATTTTCAAAATTCGCTCAGGCAAGAATCCTTAACGGGAAATCAATTGAGGATGTCCGTAAGCCTCTAAGAGAACTAATTTTTTATTTTGGTGTTCCGAAAACTATTGTAATTGATAATGAAAAGTCCCTTAACTCTGCTTCCCTTATGTTCATGATGAAGGACGAATTGGGCATAGAAGTTTTTACGACACCTCCGTATAGAAGTGAAGCAAACGGCCAAGTTGAGCGCTTTCACTCAACTCTAGCAGAACTCTTGAGTTGCTTAGAGGATGAAGCAATTAGCAGATATTTCGAGGAACTTCTCGAAAGAGCCGTTAATGAATATAATCATTCAGTGCATTCCACGATTGGAAGAAACCCCGTTGACATGTTTTTTGGGCAAACCATAGACTTTTCACCAGGACATTATGAGCGTACTCGACAGACCAACGTTGAAAGACTGCAAAAGAAACAGGAAAATGATTTAAGATATCATAATAGGAAAAAAACAAAAGCGAAAGATTATATTCCAGGACAGACAATCTTTGTTAGGATTAATAAACGCATTGGTACTAAATTAACCGAAAAATATAAAGAGGAAGTAGTGAAAGAAAATAGGAATTCTACCGTTATAACGGAAAGCGGAAGAATTATTCATAAGAAACATATTAGGAATTAATTCCTTTTTTCGAATTTTACAGGTTTTTACTGTTCACACGACTATGCGTAGCCGACATTCAGATAATGGATTATTCCAATTCTAAAATGGTTGCGATTAACATAGGATCGGCTAAAGTCCAGGCTGGAACATTTAAGCTGGTTCACGTGATAGATTTGCAAAATTATGAAGACGTCGCAGGCAAATTGGAAAACGCACTCTTACTCGGAAATACCTCAAACCATCCTCTCTTTCCTTACCTAAATCACTCCATTATCCAAATCAAATCCTACATCTCCCGACTAAAGCCAAGCCTAAGGAAGATGCGTTCTTTAGATTTTCTTGGATCGGCGTGGAAATGGCTATCTGGAACGCCAGATCGGCATGACTTTGAAATAATCCAAGAGAAAATGAATAACGTTTTGTCCAATAGCAACAACCAAGTGATAATTAATCAACTTTCTATTGACAGATTGAACAATATTGCAAATGTTACAAATAATATTTTAAAGGTCATTAAATCAGAAGATCAAAGGGAGAGAATAACCGAATTTAAATATAAAATTGAAATAATTAAAGAGGAAATATCAAATATAGAATTTGCTATTTATTGGGCAAAAGCTAAAATTGTTAATTCGTTTATTTTCTCCAACATAGAAATAGAAACCTTACAAGATGTTTTCGAAAAAAATAATATTCCTTTTTCTAGCATTGATGAGCTGCTCACTTTTGAGAGTATAAAAGTGGCAGTTGATAACAAAAACCTAATCTATATCATTAGTATTCCAACTACTTTAAAACAAAATTGTAAAAAATTATTGATAAAGCCTGTTAAATTTGGGAATTTAATTCAAAAATTTGATTTCGAAAAAATAATAAAATGTGGCAATGATATTTTTGGCCTAAATAAGGATTGTCAAACTTATAATAGCTTAAGTATTTGTAGATTAAGTGAAATAAGAAATATTACTGTCGCTGCATGCATTCCAAAACTTTTAATGAGTCAGCCATCAACATGTGCAACTACAACAACTACCATATTCCAACCGTTGAAGAATTAAAAGATGACATCTTATTTCTGAACCAATTCACGGGAGAAGTTGAAGTTGACGGATCATCAATGCATCTGAACGGTACTTTTATCATTCACCACCTCAACTCTTCAATTAAAATAGATGGGAGAATTTATAGAACAGAACAATTCACAGGATCAAAACCCCTTCCAGCACTAGTTCAACCAAATTTGGCAGAAGCAGAAGTGGAAACACTTTCACTCGAGATGATGAAGGCTGTAAGCTTTAACAATTCAAAAGTAATTCAGGAGCTAAAAACCAATGGTTTATTTTGGACCTACCAGGACAACATTACATATAAGCTATCGTAAAAGTCATTGTCGCCAATTTGTATGTGAATACTAACATTTGTAAGGAAGTTCCCAATAAAAAATTGTCATGTAAACACCCATACATTATGTACGTACGTAACATTTTTAAATGAGTAATGTTAATGTTAACATTTAAAGTACATACTGAGAAAACCAGTTTGTACAAAGTATATTTACGTATGTGCGTGCATATATGCTGTTTACTTTTTATTACTTTTTATTTATGCATAACTGTATTAACATTCTTTAAATATTTGACTGTCTACTACTTAAGTATTAATCCGTAAAAATATTTATTCAATAAAGAACTTGTGAAGAATACACAACATTTTGGCGAAGAGAAGTAGGAAAAACCCAGTAAGAAATATTTAAATAAACTGGATAGATTATAGTCGTGATGTCTCTTATTGGATCAATTGAGCAATTCGCATTTGGCGAAGACTTTAGCGAATATATTGAACGGGTCGAGCAATTATTTATTATTAATAATGTGGAGGAAAAAAATAAAGTGGCATTGTTTTTAACGCTAGTGGGTCCTGAAACGTACAAACGAATTAAATCTATCATACTACCGGAAAAACCCACAAGTAAAGTTTTTAAAGATTCAATTAAGGAAGTTTTGCCCCATTTTAGTCCGGAAAAAAATGTTATTGCCGAACGTTTTAAATTTTACAACTGCTCCCAAAAGTCGTGTGAACCGTTGGGCGAATATATAATTAATCTTAAGTTATTATCAACACGCTGTGAGTTTGGTACTTTTTTAAATGAGGCATTAAGAGACCGTTTGGTATGCGGAGTAAAGAGCAGCCAGTTGCAGACAAAATTGTTATCAACACCATCGTTGACGTGGGAATTAGCTTGCAAGTTAGCACAGTCATTCAAACTGGTGGATAAGGAGCAAAAAAGTATGCAGCCATCGTCGTCGTACGAACTAAACAAAATTAAGCCTGACTGGGGAAAATATAAAAAATTTGAAAAATGTACGAAGTGTGCATCGAGGCATGCAAGTGGTGAATGCCCGGCCAAAGAGTGGACTTGTTTTGGGTGTGGTAGAAAAGGCCATTCAGCTAAAGCTTGTTTTTCTAAGAAAGGGGATAAATCGTTCCGGAAAAATCCAAGCAAAAGTAATCAGGTAAATGAGCTGCAGTATAAGTTGGGAACGTTGAACTGGATAAATAAAACAGAATCTCCAGTGTTGAATAGAGTTATGGTAAATGGGAAGTTTTTAGAAATGGAAATCGATACCGGAGCCGTCGTGTCCGTAATTTCTAATCTAGATTTTAAACTATATTTTAGTAATGTAACGCTTAAAAGTATTTCATATCCCCCTTTACAAGTGTTAACAGGTGGAAATGTCGACGTTCTTGGAGAAATACCAGTAACAGTAAATGGTGAACACAAATTAAAATTAGTTATAGTACGATCTATGCGGTCATTTAAGCCATTGATGGGCCGTAGTTGGATAGATGTTTTGTTCCCAGATTGGCGAAAATTTTTCAATTCAGAGGCGGGAAAGTCGAATGATAAATTATTCGTTAAATCTCTTTGCCAGACCAGTATAATGGATGAAATAAAAAATAAATTTCCGTCCTTATTTGTAAATAGTTCAGCTCCCCTAAAATGTTTTTCTGCTGACGTTTTTGTAAAACCGAATTCTCACCCGAAATTTTTTAAGCCATATACAGTACCATTGAGTTTAAAGAAATCGGTTGAGGCAGAGTTAAGCCGCATGTGCGAAGAAGGTATAATTCAGTCCGTCCGTAATAGTGCGTGGGCAGCTCCAATTGTTTGCATTTTAAAAAAAGACTCCACCGTAAGAATTTGTGGAAATTTTAAAATTACCATTAACCCTGTCATTGAAATGGATGTATATCCATTGCCGTTAGTTGATGATATTCTCACAAGCTTAAGAGGTAAATCATACTTTTGCATACTTGATCTTAGTAAAGCTTATTTGCAATTGTCTGTAAATAAGGCTTGTCGAAAATTGTTGACCATAAATACGCATATGGTATTATATGAATTTTGTAGATTACCATTTGGTGTATCAACTGCACCTATGATTTTTCAACGGGTCATGGACCAAATTGTTCAGGGATTAGATGGTGTTGCCGTGTACTTAGACGACATTCTAGTAGCAGGGGTTAGCGAAAAAGATTGTTATAGCAAACTACATCAAGTGTTAAAGAGATTGCAAGATTTTAATGTGAAAATTAACTGGAACAAATGTAAACTTTTAGAAAATACTATTGAGTATTTGGGTCACACAATAAGTCTGGAGGGAATTAAACCATCAAAGTATAAAATGGATGCTATTTTAAATGCTCCAGAGCCAACAAATATAGACCAACTACAAAGCTTTTTAGGATTGATAAATTATTATTCAAAATTTTTGCCCAACAGTTCTTCCGTTCTCTCACCTCTTTATCAGTTATTACGTAAAGACGTTAAATGGTGTTGGAGTAAAGAGTGCTCCACAGCTTTCAAGGATTCAAAAAAATTATTATGTGATAATAATTTACTAGTTCATTTTGATCCAAGCAGGCCAATAATAATAGCTTGTGATGCTTCTCCTTATGGAGTTGGTGCTATTCTGAGCGTAATTATTGATGAGGAAGAGAGACCATGTTATATGGTTTCATCCACGTTAAGTAAAGCGGAAAAAAATTACTCACAGATCCACAGAGAAGCCCTGGCGGTTATTTTTGCAATCCGCAGATTTCATAAGTTTGTTTATGGTTATAACTTTACAGTTTATACCGATCATCAACCACTAGAAAAACTACTGGGAGACCAAAAGGCGTTAGCTAATGTAGTCTCGGTGCGTTTTCACAGATGGATCTTATTTTTATCAAATTATAACTGCCAGATAAAATATCGCCCTGGCAATAAACAAAAAAATGTCGATGCATTGTCGCGTCTTCCTCAGGAAACTGATACAAACATTAGTAATTTAAACATAAATTTCTTTAATTTTGATCATGAAGCTCCGATTTCTTTAAAAGACATTGAATTTTATTCCGAAAACGACACAATTATCCAACAGGTAATGGAATTCGTTAAAACAAATAACTGGCCAAGGGATTCAAAAGAAATTACTGTATTCAATCCATTTAAAAATATAAAATTGTCGTTAGAAGTAAAAGGAAAGTGTTTGTTTTATGCAGACAGACTAGTAATACCAACGATCTTAAGGCAAAGATTTTTATCACTGTTACATGACACTCATATAGGCGTTGTCCGTATGAAGTTACTAGCCCGTGCATCAATTTGGTGGCCTTCGTTAGATAAAGAAATAGAAAAATATGTTTTAAATTGTCTTCCTTGCCAAAAACTCAAAAATAAAACCAAAGATTGTCCTAACTTTACGTGGCCGCAAACTTCTTACCCCTTTGAGCGAGTTCATGTCGATTTACTGCAGTTTAATAATGTCGATTTATTAATAGTTGTCGATGATTTTTCAAAATGGATAGATGTCCAAATAGTGTCAAAAACATCAACTATGGTCGTAATTGAGAAACTTAAAGGCATGTTTTCTAATTTCGGGTTTTGTTACTCTTTAGTAAGCGACAACGGGCCGCAATTTCGAAGTGAGGAATTTGCATTATTTTTGAAAGCTAATGGCATAAATCAATTATTTAGTCCCCCATATCATCCAGCAAGTAATGGTCTAGCAGAGAGAGGTGTTCAAACCGTAAAGCGGAGTTTAAAGGCATATGTTCTGTCATGTAAAGAACAAAGTTTATCCATCCAAGACATAGTGTTGAATTTTTTATTTAAGTATCGAAACACGCCATGCACTGTTACGGAAATTTGTCCAAGTGAAGTTGTTTTAGCATATAAACCAATTACTTTATTATCTTATTGTAAAATTAAAAACGATGTTGAGGTAAAAGTTACCAAGTATAAATTGAAAAAAATTGCAGAAAAGAAAGACTTTATAAACAACGAAAAATGTAAACACTTTGATTTGAAAGAAGGTGAAAAAATTTTGTATCTTAATCCAAATCAAGGCAACATTGCCAAATGGATCGAAGGATTCATTAGAAAAAAACTAAGTAAATCGGTATATTTGATTGAGGTTAACAAAAGAAGGTTTTCAGCTCATAGAAATCAAATAAAACCGTTCAAAAAAGTTATAATAAAACTTTCAGAAAATTCTAAGTTAGATTCCGATTGTAGTGAGGGGGAAGAGTTTTTTGATGCTCAAAACTCTCCAGTAGAAGAATGTGTTTCAAAAGATGAATTACCTTTAAAGAATAGATTAAGAAAAAAAGAAAATATAAATTACAAATTGTAAATACGTTATGAAAAAAAAAACTAAAAAGGGGAAGAAATGTCATGTAAACACCCATACATTATGTACGTACGTAACATTTTTAAATGAGTAATGTTAATGTTAACATTTAAAGTACATACTGAGAAAACCAGTTTGTACAAAGTATATTTACGTATGTGCGTGCATATATGCTGTTTACTTTTTATTACTTTTTATTTATGCATAACTGTATTAACATTCTTTAAATATTTGACTGTCTACTACTTCAATAAAGAACTTGTGAAGAATACACAACAAAAATTTTCTTATTTTGCGAAGCACTAATGGTACATTTTTAAAAGTAAGCACACATTTATGCGCTACGCAATAAGACATACGGAGAATCAGTATGGTAAGTGAACGAATTCTTAATAAATTAAAAAATATATATCTATATAAATTTGAAGAGCTACGACATTCCCTTACCACGAAGCAGGTTGGTAAGGAAGCATATTAAGGAATAACGGTTACAAAAAATTCAGTGTGCAAAGCTGATCGTTACGTTCACTAATTTTTATATGCGCTGAATAAAGCGCTTTCTGTGTCAAAAATGTATTGCTTCAAGGTGGGAACCCGCCACATAAAATTCATGCCTTCCGTAAGCGATATGGTAAGCGAAACTGTTACGTTTCTCCCTTAAGAACCTGCTTCGTTGGAAGCTCCATTTTTTAATGGGTTATTGAATTAAAGGCTATTTTTGGGAGTATTATTTGTATGGAAGCATGATCAAATATAGACCGATTCCAATAAAATTTGGTTAGATGATTTTGATGGCAATAAATTAGTTTGGACAACTTACCAACTTAAAAAGATCATTAATTGCAACAAAAACTCTATCCGCAAAGAATCTTGTATGTGGGCTAACTAAAATTATGGAACTATTCGGCGCATTTCCAAAAAGCTCGGTTCTTGTGCCAAATTTTATCAAATGATCTCCAAAATTGGGACCTGTACTTTGCGCACAAGGTTACATGGACAGGCAGCCAGCCTGACAGCTGGACGGACATCGTCGGATCGACTTAGAATGATTCAGAATGATTCTGAGTAGATCGGTATATTTTTAAGTAGATATATGATCCATATTTTAGGATGTTACACTCATCAGCACAAATGTATAATACCCGTGTGGTGTGGGTATAAAAATTCGATAATGCAGCAACTGCTAACATTAGTCGAATACATGGACGAAAATCTTGAGTTGGCGAGAGGTGCACCAGTGCTTGGAGAAAACAAATTTTCGATGGACGAGCAATGGAAAAGTAGAAGCCAAAAACTAAACTCCATTGGGCCACCTACGCGTTCTATTGTAGAGTAGAAGATTTTAAAACACATTATATTTTAAGGCAGAAAAAAACATAGGCTTAAATTGATTTTGAAATATTATTTATATTTACAGACATGGGCAGATTTAAAATGTACGACAAAAACAAAAATTGCAGAAAACAACAAAAGCCTGCCAAAAACTGGTCGCTGTATTTAAAAACGAAACTATTAATTTTCCTAGTACAGAAAATTAATCGGACGTTGCTTTTGTAATTTCTTAATTGGTTTATTTATTTTTTTGCATTATTTATTTATTTTGTTTGTTTATGAATTTTGTTTATATTTAAATTTAACCTTTGTTTACATTTCTTTAAGTTTTGGTATCAATAAAAAATGATTTTTTATTTTTTGACATTTCTATAAAGCTGATAAAATTTCAAACACAGTTGTATTTTTTATCAAGCAAATAAGTATTATTGTTGATCCTTATGAACAAAAATGCAAAAAAATTTAGATATATCTTATATGGCAATACTATACGTGTTTAATAGGTAAGTAAGAAACATTGACACTCAGCAAGCGATCGAAAGCTATCGAAATGGTTGAAACCAATCTTATTTGAAATCGAGCAAATGGTTGGCGATCGCTTCGATTTGCTATCGAGATCGTAGAACAGGCCATTATTCTTTTATATATAATATTAACACATGATTAATATGATGATATCCGAAATGATATTAACAAACATTTTGATACATCGCTATATCCACACAATAATGTTTTTTCACTCTTTTGTTATATATAAAAGTTTTCAAAGTGATAAGAGATGAATGGAATGATAAAATACTTCAGAACTTCATTGGTTTAAGAGTTAAAATATATTCAATACATATCCATAGAGTTGATAATGGAACTAAAAAGTTAGAGGTGTATAATAAACTACAATTTTTATATTTAATTAGTTGTTTTTTAAATAAATTAGATATTAATTGATGGTTATTAGTTGCCAAAACTATCAAAATATCCTTTATAGCTGTAAAATATCCAATATTAGTTGGTTTTTTTATACCCTTCACCGAAGGTAAAAGGGTATATATAACTTTGTCGGTACGTTTGTAATTTCTTCAATATTGATCTAAGACCATATAAAGTATATATATTCTGGCTTCTAATGAGTAGGGAAGTTCAAATCCGGTTGTCCGTCTGTCCGTCCGTTGAAATGGGTTTTCCGAAGACCCCAGATATGATGGAGGCTGAGTTTTATACATTTATGTCACATATAGTCCGAAATTGTTTGCTATTGAAATTCAGAAAGATCGGTCCATAAATGGCTGAGATATGAGCAAAAAACCACGACTACCTCTAATTTTTCCCATAAATCCCATGTTGTTGTTGTTTTTTAATTCTTTTTTTCTGCATATCTCGAGAGCGGTAAGAGCTACAGCTTTCAAATTTATTACAAACATGTTGCTTGCCAACACACAAACTCTCTAAAAAAAATGGGCGGGATATGAGAGGTGGGTGTGGCACCTCCCATACAAAGACGTTATACATTTCTGTATATCTGGAGAACGAAACGAGCTAAAGTTCCCAAATTAGGTACAAACATATCGGTTATCAATACACAGTATCCCACAAAATATGGGCGCGATTGGAAAAGGGGGCGTGGTACCTCCCGTACAAAGACATTATTGAAAATACTCAAAATTTTAAATTTTAGGGCTCTAGTATGACATATGAACACGTTTTATATACCAAAATGTCAGAAATTTTTAGCAGCATATATTTCCCGAAAACCCTGAAACATTTCTCCCAAAAATGGAAGAGTAATGCCCAAAATAAAATTTTTTTCTTCGCGAGTCCAAGTTTTATAATTTAAGTAAATGGTTTTTTCTTCCTTAAAACGTGGGTATATAAATCTGCCAAATCGGTTAAGAAATGGTTAAGTTATTAGCAAAATACTCCAAAAATGGGCTAAAAAGCATCAAAATTTTTATAAAAACTAAATTTTTAGAGCTGTTACATGACCTATGGATACGTCTTATATATCAAGATCGGAATTTTTTAGAAGAACATATTTGCTGAAAAACTCGGAAAAATCGGTTCAGATACAAAATAGTTATTACCAAAATAGAATTTTTTTAATAAAAATACCGTAGATCTTTCCGAGTCCAAGTTTTATTACCAAAGTAAATGGTAAATTTCTTCCTTAAGACGTAGGTGTATAAATCTATCAAATCGATTGGAAAATGCCCGAGTTATGACCAAATTACTGAAATACCAGTATTGACTTTTTTTTATATAATTAAGTTGTTTTGGTTATGTTGAGTTGGTAAGATAACTAAGCGTGGCACAAAATAGAATACCGTATATTTGAAGAACGGTAAATGTAAAATTGTCTGAATTTGGTACAATTAGAATTACTATCAATATATAGACAACAACTGTAACTTATGTGCAGTATTGGGGACGGTACAGCTACAATTTGGAACAAATATCTTGGTATATAAATATCTGCAAAAGGCGCACTACCTTATTGTACACATAGGCGGGGCAACTTCAATACAAATACAATATAGATTTCTGTTCGACTGCTGAATGGTAACAGGAAGAGTCTTTAAACTTGGTACAAATAACTTCATAAGCAATGCACGAGATCTGTATTAAAAAAATTACCCTTATTAGTTTAAGAAGGGTAGCAAAGCGCACTGGGTTAAGCTAGTCTTGAATAAAAAAAAACAGTTTAGATAAGGTCGCTGAACACAAAAAAGAAATTCATTTACTTTTCTATACGCAAGTTTTGGCGTTATTCGCGAAAATAACCTTTTTTTGTACTTATACCCTTCTCAGAAGGTAAACGGGTATATATATACGTTTGTCATTCCGCTTGTGATTTCTACAATATTAATCTAAGACCATGAAACGTATCTATATTTTGGGTCCTTATAATTAGCGAATTTAATTTAACGATGTCCGTCTTTCCGTTTTTTTTTTGTAATGGGTTTTCTACAGAAGAACAACTTCGATCGCATTCTGAGCGATCTAAAACTGGTTTGGGTTCAACTAACATTATTCTACACAAATGTCAAAAACACAAATGTCAAAACCACTCACTTGTCGTTTTGTTGTCGAATCATTGAATTTAAAAAAAAAATAATAAATAAAAATGGAGAACAAATGGTAAAGACATATATAAAATAAAAATATTGATTGTTTAAACGTAAAATTAAAGTTTAAACAAGTAAGAAAGTATAGTCGGACAAGCACGACCATTTTTGTGAGTGTAACCTATTTGGGACCCATGGGCAATGATGGACAATCCTAAACAAAATTATGTTATGAGGTTAAGATTCATTTAAAAGTTCTTTGTGCCGAATGTTATTTAGATATCTTCATCTAAATATATGAGATTTTGGGATGGGGCTTTATATGGGGCCAATGGTTTATTTTGGACCTACCGGGACAACATTACATATAAGCTATCGTAAAAGTCATTGTCGCCAATTTGTATGTGAATACTAACATTTGTAGGGAAGTTATTGAATTAAAGGCTATTTTCGGGAGTATTATTTGTATGGAAGCATGATCAAATATAGACCGATTCCAATAAAATTTGGTTAGATGATTTTGATGGCAATAAATTAGTTTGGACAACTTACCAACTTAAAAAGATCATTAATTGCAACAAAAACTCTATCCGGAAAGAATCTTGTATGTGGGCTAACTAAAATTATGGAACTATTCGGCGCATTTCCAAAAAGCTCGGTTCTTGTGCCAAATTTTATCAAATGATCTCCAAAATTGGGACCTGTACTTTGCGCACAAGGTTACATGGACAGGCAGCCAGCCTGACAGCTGGACGGACATCGTCGGATCGACTTAGAATGATTCAGAATGATTCTGAGTAGATCGGTATACTTTTAAGTAGATATATGATCCATATTTTAGGGTGTTACACTCATCAGCCCAAATGCATAATACCCTTGTGGTGTGGGGATAAAAATTCGATAATGCAGCAACTGCTAACATTAGTCGAATACATGGACGAAAATCTTGAGTTGGCGAGAGGTGCACCAGTGCTTGGAGAAAACAAATTTTCGATGGACGAGCAATGGAAAAGTAGAAGCCAAAAACTAAACTCCATTGGGCCACCTACGCGTTCTATTGTAGAGTAGAAGATTTTAAACCACATTATATTTTAAGGCAGAAAAAAACATAGGCTTAAATTGATTTTGAAATAACATTTATATTTACAGACATGGGCAGATTTAAAATGTACGAAAAAAACAAAAATTGCAGAAAACAACAAAAGCCTGCCAAAAACTGGTCGCTGTATTTAAAAACGAAACTATTAATTTTCCTAGTACAGAAAATTAATCGGACGTTGCTTTTGTAATTTCTTAATTGGTTTATTTATTTGTTTGCATTATTTATTTATTTTGTTTGTTTATGAATTTTGTTTTTATTTAAATTTAACCTTTGTTTAAATTTCTTTAAGTTTTGGTATCAATAAAAAATGATTTTTTATTTTTTGACATTTCTATAAAGCTGATAAAATTTCAAACACAGTTGTATTTGTTATCAAGCAAATAAGTATTATTTTTGATCCTTATGAACAAAAATGCAAAAAAATTTAGATATATCTTATATGGCAATACTATACGTGTTTAATACGTAAGTAAGAAATATTGACACTCAGCAAGCGATCGAAATCTATCGAAATGGTTGAACCCAATATTATTCGAAATCGAGCAAATGGATGGCGATCGCTTCGATTTGCTATCGAGAACGTAGAACAGGCCATTATTCGTTTATGTATAATATTAACACATGATTAATATGATGATATCCGAAATGATATTAACAAACATTTTGATACATCGCTATATCCACACAATAATGTTTTTTCAATCTTTTGTTATATATAAAAGTTTTCAGAGTGATGAGAGATGAATGGAATGATAAAATACTTCAGAACTTCATTGGTTTAAGAGTTAAAATATATTCAATACATATCCATAGAGTTGATAATGGAACTAAAAAGTTAGAGGTGTATAATAAACTACAATTTTTATATTTAATTAGTTGTTTTTTAAATAAATTAGATATTTATTGATGGTTATTAGTTGCCAAAACTATCAAAATATCCTTTATAGCTGTAAAATATCCAATATTAGTTGGTTTTTTATACCCTTCACCGAAGGTAAAAGGGTATATATAACTTTGTCAGTACGTTTGTAATTTCTACAATATTGATCTAAGACCATATAAAGTATATATATTCTGGCTTCTAATGAGAAGGGAAGTTCAAATCCGGTTGTCCGTCTGTCCGTCCGTTAAAATGGGTTTTCCGAAGACCCCAGATAAGATGGAGGCTAGGTTTTTATACATTTATGTCACATATAGTCCGGAATTGTTTGCTATTGAAATCAGGAAGATCGGTCCATAAATGGCTGAGATATGAGCAAAAAACCACGACTACCTCTAATTTTTCCCATAAATCCCATGTTGTTGTTGTTTTTTAATCCTTTTTTTCTGCATATCTCGAGAGCGGTAAGAGCTACAGCTTTCAAATTTATTACAAACATGTTGCTTGCCAATACACAAACTCTCTAAAAAAATGGCCGGGATTGGAGAAGTGGGTGTGGCACCTCCCATACAAAGACGTTATACATTTCTGTATATCTGGAGAACGAAACGAGCTAAAGTTCCCAAATTAGGTACAAACATATCGGTTATCAATACACAGTATCCCACAAAATATGGGCGCGATTGGAAAAGTGGGCGTGGTACCTCCCGTACAAAGACATTATTGAAAATACTCAAAATTTTAAATTTTAGGGCTCTAGTATGACATATGAACACGTTTTATATACCACAATGTCAGAAATTTTTAGCAGCATATATTTCCCGAAAACCCTGAAACCTTTCTCCCAAAAATGGAAGAGTAATGCCCAAAATAAATTTTTTTTTTAAACATACCCATTTTCGGGAACAATAGATCTTCCCGAGTCCAAGTTTTATAATCTAAGTAAATGGTTTTTTCTTCCTTAAAACGTGGGTATATAAATCTGCCAAATCGGTTAAGAAATGGTTAAGTAATTAGCAAAATACTCCAAAAATGGGCTAAAAAGCATCAAAATTTTTATAAAAACTAAATTTTTAGAGCTTTTACAAGACCTATGGATACGTCTCATATATCAAAAGTAGAACATATTTGCTGAAAAACTCGGAAAAATCGGTTCAGATACAAAAAAGTTATTACCAAAATTATTTTTTTTTTAATAAAAATACCTATTTTCGGGAACCGTAGATCTTTCCGAGTCCAAGTTTTATTTCCAAAGTAAATGGTAAATTTCTTCCTAAAGACGTAGGTGTATAAATCTATCAAATCGATTGGAAAATGCCCGAGTTATGACCAAATTACTGAAATACCAATATTGAGTTTTTATACCCTTCACCGAAGGTAAAAGGGTATATATAACTTTGTCAGTACGTTTGTAATTTCTACAATATTGATCTAAGACCATATAAAGTATATATATTCTGGCTTCTAATGAGAAGGGAAATTCAAATCCGGTTGTCCGTCTGTCCGGCTGTCCGTTCGTTAAAATGGGTTTTCCGAAGACCCCAGATATGATGGAGGCTAGGTTTTTATACATTTATGTCACATATAGTCCGGATTTGTTTGCTTTTGAAATTCAGGAAGATCGGTCCATAAATGGCTGAGATATGAGCAAAAAACCACGACTACCTCTAATTTTTTCCATAAATTCCATGTTGTTGTTGTTTTTTTAATTTTTTTTTCTGCATATCTCGAGAGCGGCAAGAGCTACGGCTTTCAAATTTAGTACAAACATGTTGCTTGCCAATACACAAACTCTCTAAAAAAAATGGGCGGGATTGGAGAAGTGGGTGTGGCACTTCCCAAACAAAGACGTTATACATGTCTGTATATCTGGAGAACGAAACGAGCTAAAGTTCCCAAATTTGGTGCAAGCATATTGGTTATCAATACACAGTATCCCACAAAATATGGGCGCGATTGGAAACGTGGGCGTGGTACCTCCCGTACAAAGACATTATTGAAAATACTCAAATTTTTAAATTCTAGGGCTCTAGTATGACATATGAACACGTTGTTTATACCAAAATATCAGAAGGTTTTAGCCGCATATATTTCCCGAAAACCCTGGAACTTTTCTCGCAAAACTGGAAGAGTATTGCCCAAAATTAAATTTTTTTTTTTAAACATACCTATTTTCGGCAACAATAGATCTTCCCGAGTCTAAGTTTTATAATCTAAGTAAATGGTTTTTTTCTTCCTAAAGACGTGGGTATATAAATCTGCCAAATCGGTTAAGAAATGGTTAAGTTATTAGCAAAATACTCCAAAAATGGGCTAAAAAGCATCAACATTTTTATAAAAACAAAATTTTTAGAGCTGTTACATGACCTATGGATACGTCTTATATATCAAAAGATCGGAAATTTTTAGTAGAACATCGGTTCAGATACATAAAAGTTATTACGAAAATATAATTTTTTTTAAGAAAAATACCTATTTTCGGGAACCGTAGATCTTTCCGAGTCCAAGTTTTATTACCAATGTAAATGGTAAATTTCTTTCTTAAGACGTAGGTGTTTAAATCTATCTAATCGATTGGAAAATGCCCGAGTTATGACCAAATTACTGAAATACCAATATTTACTTTTTATACCCTTCACCGAAGGTAAAAGGGTATATATAACTTTGTCATTCCGTTTGTAATTTCTACAATATTGATCTAAGACCATATAAAGTATATATATTCTGGCTTCTTATGAGAAGGGAAGTTCAAATCCGGTTGTCCATCTGTCCGTCTATCCATCTGTCCGTCCGTTGAAATGGGTTTTCCGAAGACCCCAGATATGATGGAGGCTAGGTTTTTATACATTTATGTCACATATAGTCCGGAATTGTTTGGTATTGAAATTCAGGAAGATCGGTCCATAAATGGCTGAGATATGAGCAAAAAACCAAGACTATCTCTAATTTTTCCCATAAATCCAATGTTGTTGTTGTTTTTTAATCCTTTTTTTCTGCATATCTCGAGAGCGGTAAGAGCTACAGCTTTCAAATTTATTACAAACATGTTGCTTGCCAATACACAAACTCTCTAAAAAAACGGGTGGGATTGGACTTCCCACTTCCCATACAAAGACGTTATACATTTCTGTATATCTGGAGAACGAAACGAGCTAAAGTTCCCAAATTAGGTACAAACATATCGGTTACCAATACACAGTATCCCACAAAATATGGGCGCGATTGGAAAAGTGGGCGTGGTACCTCCCGTACAAAGACATTATTGAAAATACTCAAAATTTTAAATTTGAGGGCTCTAGTATAACATATGAACACGTTTTATATACCAAAATATCAGAAATTTTTAGCCGCATATATTTCCCGAAAACCCTGGAACTTTTTTTTAAACATACCCATTTTCGGCAACAATAGATCTTCCCGACTCCGAGTTTTATAATCTAAGTAAATGGTTTTGTTCTTCCTAAAGACGTGGGTATATAAATCTGGCAAATCGGTTAAGAAATGGTTAAGTTATTAGCAAAATACTCCAAAAATGGGCTAAAAAGCATCAACATTTTTATAAAAACTAAATTTTTAGAGCTGTTACATGACCTACGGATACGTCTTATATATCAAAAGATCGGAAATTTTTAGGAGAACATATTGGCTGAAAAACTCGGAAAATCGGTTCAGATACAAAAAAGTTATTACCAAAATATAATTTTTTTTAAGAAAAATACCTATTTTCGGGAACCGTAGATCTTTCCGAGTCCAAGTTTTATTACCAAAGTAAATTGTAAATTTCTTCCTAAAGATTGGAATATGCCCGAGTTATGACCAAATTACTGAAATACCAATATTTACTTTTTATCAGAGTTCCGAAAAATTCATATATGATCGCTCATATTTAACCATTCATGAATTTTTTCATGAATGAGGAATTTAAAACGTGTAATTTTTTTCACAACCATGAATGAATTGTGAATTTTTTTGCCAATTCATTCATGAGCGTGAGGAAAAATAAATTTTTGCATTTCTTCAGTCATGAAGAATGAGGAAACAAAAAAATTTTCTTAACGCTCCTCATCAGTAATGTTGTTGTTGCTCGACAGTTTGCATCACCACAGCACGAAATGCCTTTGTGTGTATTTTGTTTTTGTTAAAGGTAACGAGCCAAAGTGTGTGCTGAATTTTTTGTAGGCAAATATTATTAAAAAAAAAAAAAACTAAAAGAACTGCACATATCGTCATCTTAAATGCAGAATAATATAACATCACAGTTTTAATGAGAAGCAAAAAACGTTGTAAAATGGAAATTAATTGAGATAAAAAAGCAATTTTAAATATTTAGAATAAAAATGCGATAACCGATTTTTTTTTTTTTTTTTGATAAAAAAATCTTATTTTTATTGTTATTTATTTAGTTATGTGTGTTACGTTATTTTAATTTGTAATTCTCTGAAGCAAAAGGACGAATCATCAACGAAAGTTTGATAGTTTTAAGTTAAACAATCACTTAAAACATTAAGGCCCTTATCATATAAAACGCAGCGCACGCCAAAGAATAACATTGAAAGCACAAACAATGTGAAAAATATTTTGTAATTTTGTTGTTGCTTCCTACAGAAATTCACATTGCGTTTTAAAATTTCAAACGCTCCATTGCTTGTGTCGTTGAAAATTTTAAAACGGTGCTATTATTCTGAAGATGTAGAAGACAAGTAATTTATTATTTAACACAAAAGGCTTTATAACAGTCTTTTTGAGGATATTGATGAAGGACGACTTGGAAGAATGCAATCCTAGCAAAAATACCAGATTATTTTAAATAAACGTCGAACAAATATTTCTATTGTATTATAAACTTTCTATATTAATAATGAAGATATATTCTAATCCAATAGCAACAGATTCATTATAGGGAAATTCGACTGTATTAACATTTATTAAAAAGTATATATGTACATATATAAACTCATAAGGTTGGAAAACGAAATAAATGATGGAAAAATCATATAATAAAAATAATGGCAGTCTGCTGGAAGCAAAAAACTAAGGACCTGCAGATGGTACTATTTATTCTTGGAAATTCATAGCGTATGGGAGTGCAATGGGTTAAGCTGTGAAATTTCTAACAGTCCAATGTAGAAGAAGCTGATAGTCATACTTAATATAGGTTTTGCAATACATATATATATATATATATATGGATTCGGTTTATATTAATTTTATAGCACTGTTTTTCTTTTTGCTTATGCAATAATTTGCAGTTTGATCACTTATTCCACTAACACAAGATTAACATGTTATGGTTGAAAATTAACCATGCTATTATAAGTGCTTAATATATTTTTGTTATTATTACCCAAAACATGTTCAAAGGCAACCATAATGTGGTTGTGGCTTCTTGATGGATGACTATTTTAACCAAAATTACCGATGACAATTAGTTTTATTGGAGGCAGAGCTGTAAAAACTACAATCAAACTGATTGCAACCAACTTGATTTCATTTGTAAGATTACAATACTTTTTAATTGCAATCTTTTTTAATTCATTCTTTTTACATATCATAGAATGCAATCAATTCGATTATACCGTTTTCGGACCCCACATTTAGTTAAAACTAGAAATAAAAATGCTGTCGACTTTAGGACAATATATATCCTATAGTCGGCAGGTTATAAGATGCTCAAGAAAAATCATGCCGACTACTGGGTAAACTCGTTTTTAACTCATTTTCTGTTATCCCATAGGCAAGAGGAGCGATTGATGAGCAATTCACTCAAATTTGAGCTTAATCAGAGAAAAATACTGATTTGCCAGCAGTCGGCAGCCAACGCCGACCATAGAAAATTTTGTAAATTTTTGTTCCTAATCTCGGCACACAACAAACTTAAAAAAAATATTTATTTTTTGTAAATTGTTTTACTTTTACGACAAAGTTTAAAAGATTTTCTACAGTTACAGACCTTATTGTTAAAGTAATTCCCTTTAATAATATGGTCACTTACCTTTTTAAGTTGGCTCTATCACAAAATTTCTTTTTGAAAAAAAAAAAAAAACAAGCACTACCGCTCATGTTCAAACACTTGTCACTTAAGGCTATAAAATTTGGCAAAAATACTCATTTTACTCCAATTCAAATATTGCAAATAGAAAGATAAGTACATTCTCTTGACCAACTTGATACAATTTAAGAATATAAAAACCGCATTTCTTATTTATTCACGTTTAAATGCAAAATATGCCCACTACTGGTACATGCCGACATTAGGTGCACTTACCCTACTTAATGATAAGCCATTTTTGATTTTGTTAATAGCTTGGATATTTTTTATGGTGGAAGTTTAAAATTTTTTTTAAATATTTAACGTGAATCGTAATCAATAAAAAAGTCTATTTCAAAATTTTCAATGATGCATTGCTTTGCATTTTAGCAAACGATATGTAAACTGTTGTAAAAAATTCTTTGATGCTATTAAAAGGGAACGTTTTTTTCTTAAGCAGACATAAAGGCAAAACTCTTTGAAAAAAACTCCAAGTACTCAATACGTGTTGTTGTTGTAATACAGTTTTGGTTTTAACAATTGGTAGCAAATATTTGAAATTAACCCTCCGATGTTCGGTGCCTTATGATGCGGTAAGTGCACCATAAGGGTCTGCCCAGACCCATAAAAAATAGCGTTAGAAATAATGTTTTAGAAAGAATTTTATTTATTTATTTGAGCGTTTAAACATACATTACAAAGAGCAATTTGGTTTGCAACTATGTAATTGCATGGAATGTTCATTCAAACATATAGGACGATTACATTTGCTGCAGTTATAACGAGTTCTACGTAGCTTTTTCGAAGAAGAAGCAGCGCAAAGGTAGCATGATGAACGTGTTGAGGCTACTTGAGCATATGTTTGTTGCTCTGCTGCGTCTGATGTCGACGGGCAAGTGTCCGGTACCTAAAAATAATGAAATATTAAACTATAAATTAGTATATTTCAAAACATACACACATATCTTTATACAAAGATACAGATGTATGTGTGTATATAAATCATACTCACATCGATATTGAAAAGATTCATTGCTTGCCTTATGTGAGCAAACCTCCATACTAAAGGGTTAGTCGCCCGTTCCGTCATATGTGGGATAACTAGCTGCCGTGCCAATTCAATGACAAATGAGCCGCGTTTATCACTCGGCTTTGCCGGGTTCAACTTGTCATAGATGATGAACCGGCGATATCAAGCATATTGTAAAACATTGCCAGTGGCCAACGATTTGTCGAGCGTTTGCACGAGTAGGCAGTCAACATCTGTTCCATTGTATCTACGCCCGCTTTAAATTTATTGTAGTCCAAAATTTGATCTGGCTTGAATCCTTTCAATGGATCGGTGTTACATGACCTATGGATAACATGATTACTGGCTTTTTTGGCTTTGCCATGTAGGAGCACAGAGCGATGTTATTATTGTGGTAACAAAATAAAGTGCTTTTAACATCACGTTTTGGGTCAAGCAATTCAGGCGGAATGAAGGTTTTATTCTTTCTTACGGTACCCACGAAAGCCACTCTACGATCCATCAACATTTCTGCCAAGTTATATTTTCAAAAAAAGTTGTCAGCAAAAACAGTCCTACCACTGTCCATACATTTTTCCATCAATTTCATGACGACCCGTTCGCCTTGATTCGTTTCTCGCTGGCCACCTGGTGGTTTCCCCGTATAAAGTATACCTTTTAAAGGGTAATTTGAAACAGAGTCGCAAATCCACCACACTTTTATGCCATATTTTGCAGGCTTACTCAGAATATATTGAGTAAATCGAGTATGCCTGCGATATGGAAATAACTGTTTATCGATTGTTACATGACAATCCGGAGTGTACGCCTTCTCTAAATTGGCCATCAGCATGAGCCATACATCGTCCAGGGCGGCAGATTTGCTTTGCTTTAACCTCTCAGCACGAGTACCATTGTTATCGAAACGGATGAAAGTAGTTAAATTCTTGAACCGATTCAAGGACATAGTGGCCTTATAAATTGGCATATTATAATTCGCCCATAAAAAAAAGCATACATTTCGTCTTCGTTGGTCATTACCCAATATCGCTGTTTATTATTAGGATGCTTTTCATTCCATAGACGAACCGCTTCAACGGCCTTTCTGTTGGTTTCCCGCACAATAATACTGACGATTTCAGGAGACTTTAATATAGCTCGATGACTTGGTGATGCTCCTCGTAATGGCCCTTTACGAGTAAAAGTTGTAACATTATGACAGCGAGGCCTTCCAGGTGGTGGAGGATTTTAATTCCACATCTTACCGTCTTTCGACCGGTACATAACGTCCCAAATGATAAATGTGCTGGATGATTGAATTGTGGTTTGAGCTTGAAGAGCAATGGCTTCTCTATACAAATCTTCAGCGTCATCTTGGTTGTCATCCAGAACGGCCTCTAACTCGATTTCCTGTTCTATATCTGATGCTTCATCAAAATCTTCATCATCTGGAAAATAGTCATCATCTTCTTCGTCGCCACTTGTTTCAAATGGATCGGACTCCTGTCCCATAATTTGTTAAATTTGTGCCTGAAGTCGCTCACGTTCTTCCGGACTCACATTTGCTGCACTTAGTTTACGAAGCAAATGCGTCATCATCTCATCGTAATCCATATCTACTTGTTCCATTTTATAAAAAATACTTTCCACTAATTAATTAAAAACACGTGTTCACTTTGATTTCTAAATATCAACTAAAATAAGTGATCTCTGCCGCTGCCTCCGTCAGCAGTTTTATTGTATACATCAAACGGTAAAACGATTTACATGAAAAGCTTATATGGGTCTGCACAGACCCATTTTCGGCAACAATAGATCTTCCCGAGTCCCAGTTTTATAATCTAAGTAAATGGTTTTTTTCTTCCTAAAGACGTGGGTATATAAATCTGCCAAATCGGTTAAGAAATGGTTAAGTTGTTAGCAAAGAACTCCAAAAATGGGCTAAAAAGCATCAAAAGTTTTAAAAAACTAAACTGTTAGAGCTGTTACATGACCTATGGATACGTCTTATATATCAAAAGATCGGAAATTATTTTTAGTAGAACATATTGGCCGAAAAACTCGGAAAAATCGGTTCAGATACAAAAAAGTTATTACCAACATATAATTTTTTTTAAGAAAAATACCTATTTTCGGGAACCGTAGATCTTTCCGAGTCCAAGTTTTATTACCAAAGTAAATGGTAAATTTCTTCCTAAAGACGTAGGTGTATAAAGCTATCAAATCGATTGGAAAATGCCCGAGTTATGACCAAATTACTGAAATACACATATTTACTTTTTATACCCTTCACCGAAGGTAAAAGGGTATATATTTGTGGTTTTCACGAATAATCGCGTAAGTTATAAAACCAAACTTTTCAGGAGAGCAAAAACAATTATTTTTTTCAATTGCGGCTTCTGTAGATACTTTTTTAAACTTTTTTCTTTACTATCCTCTCAACAGTGACTTTCTACGTATTATACATAGTTTTCATGAAAAAATCCTCACAGGATCACAATCTGTAAAAGGATTAAAAATGCATATGTTTGATTGACTCATTAAGTGTGTGCAATATAACATCATATCTCCACATAAGTTCTTTTTTGTGAAAATAAATGTTATCATTTTAATCACACATGACGACTTACGTTGTTATTTTTACGACTTTAGTTGTAATTAATAGAAAAATTTTCAAAAAATACTTTCATATTTTTTGCACGAATCACAACATAACATCACATATGCTTTTTATTTGTAAACATATTCAGCAATTTTACAATTTTTGGCGATGTATGTCGACATAAATCGTTATAATACCAAAATATTTTATTAAACAGTTAACTTAAGTTGTTTTTAGCAGAAAAAAATTAATAATACTACATTATATTCTAAAAAGCTTAATACTTATAAAAACCTAATGCAAAATGTAACACTTTGACATCATTATCTCAATTTCGGTAAAAACCGACTTACGCGATTATTCGTGAAAACCACAGTTATAACTTTGTCATTCCGTTTGTAATTTCTACAATATTGATCTAGGAACATATAAAGTATATATTCTTATGAGAAGGGAAGTTCAAATCCCGTTGTCCGTCTGTCCGTCTATCCATCTGTCCATCTGTCCGTCCGTTGAAATGGGTTTTACGAAGACCCCAGATATGATGGAGGCTAGGTTTTTATACATTTATGTCACATATAGTCCGGAATTGTTTGGTATTGAAATTCAGGAAGATCGGTCCATAAATGGCTGAGATATGAGCAAAAAACCAAGACTACCTCTAATTTTTCCCATAAATCCCATGTTGTTGTTGTTTTTTAATCCTTTTTTTCTGCATATCTCGAGAGCGGTAAGAGCTACAGCTTTCAAATTTATTTCAAACATGTTGCTTGCCAATACACAAACTCTCTAAAAAAAACGGGTGGGATTGGACTTCCCACTTCCCATACAAAGACGTTATACATTTCTGTATATCTGGAGAACGAAACGAGCTAAAGTTCCCAAATTAGGTACAAACATATCGGTTACCAATACACAGTATCCCACAAAATATGGGCGCGATTGGAAAAGTGGGCGTGGTACTGTAGGGTTAGAAGTGTAATGGCAGGAGCGCCGTGTAGTGTAGGATGTGAAGTGTATATTCCCTATGTGTATTGGTCCCTATAGCCCTTATTTTGTTTTAATAGCTGTTAGGGTACCAGCTGATTTGTAAGGCGTTCAAAGGAACTGTCGAATTTGGATGAGTCTTTAAATTAAAACCAGGCAAGTTATTGCCGAATTAAGTTATTAATTTTAAGTCTGATTTATTTTAAATTTACTGGTGCTTATATACTATACATGAAATTTTAACTTAACCGTTCTAACTTATTTTAATTATTTACATCATTATGTTTGTCTTTGTCAGTCATATGGAGATATCAATAAATTGTAACAATAACAAACTCTCGTAACTATTCTCGCCAATCAGAATGTTGCAAGTTGGAATGCACTCAATTCTCACTCAATGAAATGTCATTCACTTACATTCCGATTGTCGTCACTTGTTTATACCGTTATTTGATATTTAAAATACCCTACTCTATATAAGTTGGTAAGTGTTGGTTTAAGAGTAGTTTAAGGGTATGCGGTGGCGACTTATGAGGTACACTACACCCTCACCGCTAAGAGAAAAATTAGGGGATTGATTTTTCTTGATATATTCATAGTACTGACAATGTTCATAAAATAATTCTTAACATTATAATTTTACAAAGTAATATAGTATTTAATATTTTCATAGTTTTATAATTTGTATTTACATAAGTTATAGTTTTTAAAGTAGTTCTTAATGTAATTAATATTTAATTTATAATTATTTAATTATTTAAAAATAGTATTCTTATAATATTTAATGTTTACTGTGTACTTAATTATTGTCTCTTAAGCCTATATATTGTTTTAATTGATTGTTATGGAATTGTTTTTCAATTCCGTGGTAGTCTATTATAGTATTTACACCGTTATTTCTAATTATTTTATATGGGCCTTTGTATCGGCTTTGATTCTTTTTCCTATTTTCTACTTTTATTAAAACTAAATCTCCTATATTTAGACTTAACCTATTACTATATCTATCTTCTAAATTTCTTTTTTCTTTTATCTTAGTTGTAAGCTCCTTAGCTCTATTTAAAGAATATTGTAACTTTTGCTTAAGTTCTTTTGCATAATCTTCATAGTTATATATTTTATCTCCTTCACTGTTATGAAATTCTGATGGTAAGCATGGTAATTTACCATATACTAACTCAAATGGTGTGTAACCAGTGTCTATGTGTGGTGCCGTGTTGTAGGCAAAAGTAAAGTAATTTATCCACTTGTCCCATTCGTAATCATTTGCTGTTGTCAGCAAGAATTCATTGAGAACCCTGTGATTTCTTTCTACCGCACCCATTGCTTCATGGTGGTAAGGGGTTGAAAATGTTTGTTTGATATCGAGTAGTGAACATATGTTATGCATGAGTTCGTTTTTGAATTCTGTCCCGTTGTCTGATTTGAGCACTTTAAACTTACCGAATTTCAAAATTAATTGTTCTACTAGTGTTTTGGCAGTTGTAAGTGCGTCAGCTCGCATTGCATTGTTAATATGTATCGGTATCCGTTTGAAATACGAAGAGGTCCTACAGTATCAATTGATATTGTCTCAAAGCTGTTGCTTGGGGTGTCCGTTATTGTAAGTGGTTATTTAATGTGTTTGGTTTGTTTGTTTATGTTACACTTGTCACAGTTTTTTACGAATTGCTTTACCATCTTATTCATGTTTTTCCAAATGTACCGCTGTTTTAATTTAATAATTGTTTTTCTTATTCCTAAGTGGCCTGCGTGTGTGGCATTGTGGAATTCATCGATGAGTTTATATTTCAGTATGTCATCTGTTATTCTTGTTAAGGCATTGTAAATTAATATTTTTAGTTGAGGACTTTTGTTGTTTATTCTTATCTTTGTATAGGCTTCTTTAAAATCTTTCATTGTATATACTTTAAATATTTTATCATTCTTTGCTAGCGCTAATTCTTTTATATTTTCTTTATTCATTTTAGATATCAGTTTCCTCAAAATCGAATGTAGTTTCGCTGAGTTATCGCTGAATCTTGCATGCATATTATCTTAATTCTTGGAATGTAACTTCTTCATAATCAAATCTTGTTTTGATGAATTATCGTTACTACCTTCATTCATATAATTATTCTTTTGGGTACGTGATTTCTTCATAATCGAATCTTGTTTCGATGAATTATCATCACGTCCTATGTGCACAATGTTATCTTTTACATATATATCTATATTCTCTATATTCTCAATACTATCAAATTGCAATTTCTTCATTTCTTTAATATCATTTATGGATGTGCATTCCCATATTAGAAGTTGATCAGACTCCTGAGAGATGCATTTTCCATATTATTTCTATTCGCGTTATTTCTATCCGCATTATTTCTATTCGCATTATTTCTATTCGCGCGCGCTTTATTTATATCTATTTCTTCATTATCTTCAACTTTATTTGCCTCATTATTTGTAACTTTATTTGCCTCTTTTTCATTTCTCTTTGTCATTGCCCTTGTGCTTATTAGAATTCTCTTTTCTTTTTCATCATTTTCCAATGGTACCATTTGTTTTAGTACGTCTGAGTTTATTTCTATTCTTGATAATGCGTCCGCATTAGTGTTAATTTTTCCTTTCTTATAAATTATAGTGAAGTCATAATCGCTTAAATCTAGTCTAATTCTTGTCATTTTTGATGAAGGATTCTTATGTGAAAATAGTGATATCAATGGTCTATGGTCTGTTACCACTATGAATTTTTGACCGTATAAATATGGTTTGAAGAAATTTATTCCCCAGTGAATTGCGAGCAATTCTTTTTCAATGATTGGTTTATTCATATCATGCTTTTGAAGTGACTTACTTGCGTAAGAAATAGGTAAATCTTTTCCAATTTCACCTTGTGATAAGACTGCTCCTAGTGCGTAGTTTGAGGCGTCATTCGTCAAAATAAAAGGTTTGTCAAAATTTGGGTACTGTAAAATTGGTGGGTTTAGTAATTTTTCTTTTAGAGTGTCAAAAGCATTTTGGCATTCATTTGTCGTAAGAATTTTACTGATTTTCTCAATAGCATATTTAAATGTTTTGCAATGTCCGCAAAATTCGGTATGAATTTTCTATAATAGTTACAGAATGCAACGAAACGTCTAACTTCGTCTGTGTTTTTGGGAGTTGGGTAATTTTTAATAACTTCATATTTAGCTGGATCTGTTTTCACACCGTCTTTTGTTATTAAATGTCCTAAGTAAACTACTTCTGGTCTTAAAAAACAACATTTCTTTGGATTCAGTTTTAAATTGTATCGCTGAAGTCTATCCAAAACTTTCACAAGATTTTCATTGTGATGGTTCAAACTACATCCATAAACAATTATGTCATCGACATAAAGAAAAGCTTCTGAATCAAGTCCCGAAAGTGCTATCGTAAGCATTCTCTGAAAACTGTTTGATGAAATTTTAAGTCCAAATGGTAGTCTTTTAAATTGGTAGTGTCCCTGTTGTGTAGAGAAAGCTGTAAGTGGTCTTGAGTCCTTGTCCAACTGAATTTGGTGAAATGAGCTAGTCATGTCAAGAGTCGAAAACCATTTAGCTCTTCCTAGTTTATCCAAAATATCCTCTTATCTAGTTAGTGGAAATTTGTCATTAACTATTTTGTCATTTAACTTTCTGAAATCCACTACAAGTCTCCATTT
Source organism: Pollenia amentaria (assembly GCA_943735925.1). Taxonomy (NCBI): domain Eukaryota; kingdom Metazoa; phylum Arthropoda; class Insecta; order Diptera; family Polleniidae; genus Pollenia; species Pollenia amentaria. The sequence continues at coordinate 24,947,907 of OX031011.1, forward strand.
TCGTTTGTCTTCCATATTCTTTTTGGGTACCAAAAGAAGTGGAGCATTGTAGGGGCTAATTGATGGTTCTATTATATCGTCATGTAACATTTTATGTACTTGTTCATTTATTATGTCCGTGTGTGAGTGGGGTAGTCTGTAGTTTTTTATGTATACCGGAGTTTTATCTGAAGTTGTAATGTTTTGTTTATAAAAATTGTTTACAGTCAATTTTTCATTCTCTAAATGAAATACATTTTGATATTTTTTGAATATGTTTATTAATTCTGATTTTGCATATTCATCAGTTTCATTTAATTGCAAGTCATTTAGAATTTGTTGAAAACGTTCGTCATTGTTTATAGTTGTGTAACTTAATACGTCATAATTCTTAAGTGGGTCAGTGTGCAGTTTAATGCCCTGTAAAATTTGTGTCTCATTTGTTGTGTTTAAAATTTTAATATGTGTCATTCCGTTTTTTGGTGCTATTGAATTACTTAAAAAAATACCGCTTTTTAATTCATTATTAAGTATTACGCAATCTTCAGTAAGGTTTAATTTCAATGGTTGTATTATTTCCGTTCGGGGGGTTATGGTAATTTTTAATGTGTCAAATGCTTTTGATTGCATGGGCAAAATTATGGTTTTATTGTTGGTAAAGAAAGAAATTGTGAATGTCTCATAATCTATTTTACATAAGTATTCTCTTAAAAAGTCTCTTCCTATTATGCCGTCCGTCTCTATTGGAAAATTGTCATCTACTAGATGAAATTTGAATCTGCATGTTTTGTCTGCTAGTGAAAGTTTAAGTTCACTTGTCCCCAATGAATATATTTCTTCTTTAGTGATGCCTGTTAATTTGCATCTGTTGTCTACATTTAGTGGTTCATCATCAAAAATTGTTTTATTGCGACATAGTGATATGTCGGCTCCTGTGTCGACAAGAAACGTTAATTCTTTACTTTTGTATTTAGCGATTATGTAGTTTGTGTTATTATTAGAAACTTTAAATACCTTTAATTTTGGCTGTCCGGAATATCCCTGTATTCCGAGCCTTCCCCGTTTCCCTCGTCTTGTACTACATGTATATTTCTTCTATTGTTATTATTTCCGTAGTTGTTGTTGGTTCTATTGGAATTATTATTTCTATTATTATTGTTGTCATTCCTGTAGTCTCTATTACGGTTGTAACTGTTGTTTGAGTTATTGCTATTTCTAGCGTAGTTGTCAAAGTTCCTGTTATTTCTGTTACTGTTTGAGATATTGTTTCTACTGTTTGGGAAATTGTTGTTATTCCTAGTGTAGTTGTCAAAATTTCTGTCGTTTCTATTATTGTTTAAATTGAAGCTATTATTATTTCTATTGTTTGGGAAACTATGGTTCCTATTTTGATGGAAATTATTATTGCTATTTCTGTTGTTATTATTATTACGCTGTTGTTTTTGTATGTACAGCATCGAGTTAGTAGTCAGTTTATTTTCATTTTCTAGTTCTAATGCAAGTTCAACTGCGTCTTGCAAGGTCTTCGGACGAGCTGCAAAAATGGCCGTCTTTAAATTGTCATTTATACCTCTTTTAAAAGTATCTAGAGAAAGCTTTGAGTTTAATTTGATTATAACATTTTTCTCTGCTTCTGTGGCGTCATTACCAAGTTCTTCTATTCCTAACTTGTTCAGGTTGTCTATTGTCGTCATTATTCTTTCTCTGAATGTATTAACAGACATTTTCCCTTGGTAAATAGTGCTTAATTTTGATTGTAATTCTGGAATGGTCTTTGTACTTTTGTACCTCTGTTGTAATAATGATTTTAATGCATTGAAATTTTCTGGCTTTGCATAACTACCTATTGCCGTTCTTACCCCTGAAGTCAATTTTGCGTGGTATACGTACTGTAAGAAATCTTGTTTTGCTGTTACAGCTAGAGTTTTCTCAATGAGTTCTGCTGTTATCAAGAAACTCTCTAGTTCTTCATAGTTTCCAGCAAAAAGTGGGAGTGCTTTAGACACTGTTTCTAAATTAAATGCTGCCATTTTGATGTCTTTGTTTTCTATCTTAGTAATATTCTGGACTAAATATTCTTTAATGTTCTTTGTTATATTATTAAATTCTAATTTAATCGCTGATGCTTTTTCCTCGTCTTTTTCTTCAACTTGTGCTATCTCAAACTCTCTTGTTATAGTTGTTATTTCTTCTAACCTAAGGTTAATTGTCTTTTCTGTATATGTCCTTCCTGGACTTTTCTTTAAATTTTTCAATATATCTTTTAGTTTTTTGAGGCTCTCCTCCATTACCATAAAATCAGTTATATGGTAATTTTGTTTTTATTTTGTTGTTATAAGTAGTAGCACATTTCTAAATCCTTAATACTATAGGTAATGTTTAATTACATTTTGTTTATTTATATCTTATATTATTTATTATATTTTATATTATTATTTTTATAAAAAAAAATTTCTTATTTATGCATTGAAAATAGTAAAAATATTCTTAAAAACTAAGGAATTATTTATGTGTGTTTAATCTTTATACTACTGTTATTTTATTCTTATTGTTGTTTTTATATTTACTATGTAGTATGTAGTGTATGAGGGGTGGCAGGATCGCCATGTAGGGTTAGAAGTGGCAGGATCGCCATGTAGGGTTAGAAGTGTAATGGCAGGAGCGCCGTGTAGTGTAGGATGTGAAGTGTATATTCCCTATGTGTATTGGTCCCTATAGCCCTTATTTTGTTTTAATAGCTGTTAGGGTACCAGCTGATTTGTAAGGCGTTCAAAGGAACTGCCGAATTTGGATGAGTCTTTAAATTAAAACCAGGCAAGTTATTGCCGAATTAAGTTATTAATTTTAAGTCTGATTTATTTTAAATTTACTGGTGCTTATATACTATACATGAAATTTTAACTTAACCGTTCTAACTTATTTTAATTATTTACATCATTATGTTTGTCTTTGTCAGTCATATGGAGATATCAATAAATTGTAACAATAACAAACTCTCGTAACTATTCTCGCCAATCAGAATGTTGCAAGTTGGAATGCACTCAATTCTCACTCAATGAAATGTCATTCACTTACATTCCGATTGTCGTCATTTGTTTATACCGTTATTTGATATTTAAAATACCCTACTCTATATAAGTTGGTAAGTGTTGGTTTAAGAGTAGTTTAAGGGTATGCGGTGGCGACTTATGAGGTACACTACAGTACCTCCCGTACAAAGACATTATTGAAAATACTAAAAATTTTAAATTTGAGGGCTCTAGTATAACATATGAACACGTTTTATATACCAAAATATCAGAAATTTTTAGCCGCATATATTTCCCGAAAACCCTGGAACTTTTTTTTAAACATACCCATTTTCGGCAACAATAGATCTTCCCGATTCCGAGTTTTATAATCTAAGTAAATGGTTTTGTTCTTCCTAAAGACGTGGGTATATAAATCTGGCAAATCGGTTAAGAAATGGTTAAGTTATTAGCAAAATACTCCAAAAATGGGCTAAAAAGCATCAACATTTTTATAAAAACTAAATTGTTAGAGCTGTTACATGACCTACGGATACGTCTTATATATCAAAAGATCGGAAATTATTTTGAGTAGAACATATTGGCCGAAAAACTCGGAAAAATCGGCTCAGATACAAAAAAGTTATTACCAAAATATAATTTTTTTTAAGAAAAATACCTATTTTCGGGAACCGTAGATCTTTCCGAGTCCAAGTTTTATTACCAAAGTAAATGGCAAATTTCTTCCTAAAGACGTAGGTGTATAAATCTATCAAATCGATTGGAAAATGCCCGAGTTATGACCAAATTACTGAAATACACATATTTACTTTTTATACCCTTCACCGAAGGTAAAAGGGTATATATAACTTTGTCATTCCGTTTGTAATTTCTACAATATTGATCTAGTACCATATAAAGTATATATATTCTGGCTTCTTATAAGAAGGGAAGTTCAAATCCGGTTGTCCCTCTGTCCGTCTGTCCATCCGTTGAAATGGGTTTTCCGAAGACCCCAGATATGATGGAGGCTAGGTTTTTATACATTTATGTCACATATAGTCCGGAATTCTTTGCCATTGAACTTCAGGAAGATCGGTCCATAAATGGCTGAGATATGAGCAAAAAACCACGACTACCTCTAATTTTTTCCATAAATTCCATGTTGTTGTTGTTTTTTAAATTTTTTTTTCTGCATATCTCGAGAGCGGCAAGAGCTACGGCTTTCAAATTTAGTACAAACATGTTGCTTGCCAATACACAAACTCTCTAAAAAAAAATGGGCGGGATTGGAGAAGTGGGTGTGGCACTTCCCAAACAAAGACGTTATACATGTCTGTATATCTGGAGAACGAAACGAGCTAAAGTTCCCAAATTAGGTGCAAACATATCGGTTATCAATACACAGTATCCCACAAAATATGGGTGCGATTGGAAAAGTGGGCGTGGTACTTCCCGTACAAAGACATTATTGAAAATACTCAAATTTTTAAATTTTAGGGCTCTAGTATGACATATGAACACGTTTTATATACCAAAATGTCAGAAATTTTTAGCAGCATATATTTCCCGAAAACGCTGAAACCTTTCTCCCAAAAATGGAAGAGTAATGCCAAAAATAAAAATTTTTTTTAAACATACCCATTTTCGGGAACAATAGATCTTCCCGAGTCCAAGTTTTATAATCTAAGTAAATGGTTTTTTTCTTCCTTAAGACGTGGGTATATAAATCTGCCAAATCGGTTAAGAAATTGTTAAGTTATTAGCAAAATACTCCAAAAATGGGCTAAAAAGCATCAAAATTTTTATAAAAACTAAATTTTTAGGGCTGTTATATGACCTATGGATACGTCATATATCAAAAGATCGGAAATTTTTAGTAGAACATATTGGCTGAAAAACTTGGAAAAATCGGTTCAGATACAAAAAAAGTTATTACCAAAATATAATTTTTTTTAAGAAAAATACCTATTTTCGGGAACCGAAGATCTTTCCGAGTCCAAGTTTTATTACCAAAGTAAATGGTAAATTTCTTCCGAAAGACGTAGGTGTATAAATCTGTCAAATCGATGGGAAAATGGCCAAATTACTGAAATACCAATATTTACTTTTTATACCCTTCACCGAAGGTAAAAGGGTATATAAAACTTTGTCATTCAGTTTGTAATTTCTACAATATTGATCTAAGACCATATAAAGTATATATATTCTGGCTTCTTATGAGAAGGAGTAGATAGGTAATGGGGATCTTGGCAGTTTCCGGTTCCGGTAATAAGGTTGGTAATGTGGATGGTAATGCGGTTGCGGTTATGTGGATGGTAATGTGGTTGCGGTTATGTGGATGTTATCCAATTTCCGAACCATTTTTCTAGTTCCCAAACCCTGTATATTTAGATAGAGCATAATTTTTCTAGTTTCGAAACCAGTTGAAAATTTTTGGTTTTGAAAAACAAGTTTGTGGATTTTTAAATACAGTTTTTAGTGGGTGGCAATGCTATATCGAATAAGATAGAGCATAATTTTTCTAGTTTCCAAACCAGTTGAAAATTTTTGGTTTTGAATTTTTAAATACAGTTTTTAGAATTAATGCAACAGTCAAAATATTTGAATTTAGTTCTTTTTTGTATTAAGAAATATTGTCTTTCCCTTCAGTTTTAGTGGATGGCAATGCTATATCGAATTAGATAGAGCCTAATTTTTCTAGTTTCCAAACCAGTTGAAAATTTTCGGTTTGAAAAAACAAGTTTATGGATTTTTAAATACAGTTTTTAGAATTAATGCAACAGTCAAAATATTTGAATTTAGTTTTTTTTTTTTTTTGTATTAAGAAATATTGTATTTCCCTTTATGATGACATTATGTTATTCTTATTTGCGGTTTGTTTTCTTTCCCAATACAATTTCTCCTAATAAGATTAGAATTGTTTATTTAACATTAATCTGATGAAGAAACCTTTTTGTTATATTTAAGAAGCATAAACATGCGTGAGCATGTAAGAATTTATAATTTGTTTAGAATGTATAATTTGTTTATAAAACAAAACATTAATTGCAGTTTGTTTTCTTTCGCAATACAATGTGTCCCAATAATATTTAATAAGAATTTGTATATTGTTTATTTTGCCTTCATAAAAGGCTTAGTGGAGTATATTTCTGAAAACTAGGTTTATTTGCATTTGATTATTGAAGATTTAAACAATGGATTCGAGTCAGTACGAAATTGTATTTGTCGATGAAAATTCTATGGAGAAAGTAGAGGAGAATACGCAGACGCGTATAAATGGCATAATCGACGCATCTATAGATAACATCCTATTAAATAAAAACCCAGGAATGGAAATCCCCAACAACCAGCTGGCGTATTATGATTTTTTTGGGAAATTGACGATTTCCTAGATGATGAAGAGGGAGATGCGATAATTTTGAAGGCAAATGATGGCTGTTATTTGCATGAAGAAGGAGATCATTTTATTAGGGAAGTATTTAAGTTTATAGATGTAGTGATTTTTTTTTTTTTTTTTTGTTTTTTCAAATACTTATAAGAAATTATTAAATAAAATATAAATAATAAAAAAAAAACTATTAAAAGTAAAATTATTATTTCTGATATTGGATCACATTTCGAAAATAATTTTTAATGGTTGAACATATCCATGTATAAATAGCGTATACAATTTATTTCAATAACAAGTATATTGTGATATATCGTAGATTAAAAATAGTATTTTTAACAATTGCGCTTAATATTAAATAGAAAAAAAAAAATTAAAATGGTTAAAGATTTAAAATTTGATTGCAATGAAGATTAGCATTTTAAACAATCTCCGTTTACTCCACGCTATAGTATGAACGATAACTTTAATAGAGAAGATGAACGATTAAAAACCTTTGTATGCTAGCCGTTAAAATGGTTAGATAAAAGGGAATTAGCTATGAGTGCCATGTTTTATAGTGGAGATTATGACAAAACAAAGTGTTATTTTTGCGAAGTTGAAATTTGGAATTGGGAGCCTACTGATCAACCTATAACAGAGCATTTGCGTTGGTCTTCAAATTGTACTTTACTGAGAAAGTGTTGTACCAATAATGTACCGATTAATTGGAATGCATTAAATCAACTACTACCACCACCCAGCTATGAAACCTGTGGTCTAACTGAAGAATGCGAAATACGAGATGATAACATTTCTAACGTTCCTCAATATAATATGGAAATGAAAGACGATGATATCTCTAGAAGAAATCACATTTCAAATTATGGGGTTCAAGTTATTGAAATCCCAATTTCATATGTCGAATTTTCAAAAACAATGATGCAAAACGCTGAAATTTCATCCTTCATAATAAATATAGCTTAATACAATTTTTTTTTTATTTACAATTTATTGTTATTAATTTTATTTGTATTGAAATACATTTTATTTACTGAAATTAGAAAATAAATATAAAATAAAATAAAAGGAAAATAAAAAACATGTATATATAAATTTTTGTTTTTATAATTATTTTTTATTATAGATTAATGTGTAAGAATTAATTAGATTTACTACAGTTGCTTTTCTTAAATGATAAACTGTGCACCTGCACGGACTAGGACCCTCCTCACAAGTCAGACTGTACCACGGGCAGCATTCAAAATGTGGCTCGGCATCGTTAAAATCCCCAACACCAAACTCCTCATTTTCATCCATCATACTCAAAAAATGTTGTATGAACTCCCTGTGCTCGAACATCCTCAAATGTTTTTAAAAAATTTATTGTAAATTCTTTTAAGGCACACATTTTTTTTTGATGTTCTTTGTTTGGTTGCCTTTTCGTAAATGTTTCTCGTTGTTAAATTTCTAGATACAAGTGTGAAATGTCAGAAGAATTTTTTATTATTATTTCACAACATTTCACTTTATAACTGGAGTGAAAGAGAAAACTATATTTATTTACTCAATGCCATTCGGTAATTTGTTCTGTATTGATTCTTATTTATGTGGAAGTGTTAAGCTTAATCAAGCATATTCATATTAAAGCTGGGGCTTTATTCAATATTTATATATACCAACTTCTTTGTTTAGAGCAAAGGGAAGAAATGTATATGTTCATCTCTTTCTTTAACATCATTATATATATATATTACTATTTTCTTAATTAATAAAATATACTAAGATCGATTTAAAAATTGATTTAATCTCAGTTGAAAAAAAGAAACTAACGTGATCGGTTGTGGAAAATGGAACCCTCGAAAAACTTAATAAATAAATTTAACACTCTGAGCTATAGCAAATCCTTAATTCACATTAAGGATCTTGTGATGTCATCTAAACACATTATTATAAGTGCAAGTAGATTGAAAACAAAGTATGGGAGCTCAATAAAAATTGAGCTAGAGGATAATGTATTGTTTTTGTCATATTGCTACAATACGCTAACTGACGAAGATTTGAAGAATTTATCATCTGGAACGTATCTTATATCCGGGGAAGGGGAGAAAAACTTGCAATTGAAACCATTCGAGGAGGATGATATCTTTGTAGCCAATTCTAAATACCCCATATACGCCAACTTTAACAGTTTTTAAATTTTATTTTAATGATAAAAATAGCAATATGTGCCTACACCAATATAATAATAATAAAATTAAAAATAAAAATAATTAAATAAAAAAATTAGTGGTTTTCTTTTTTTTTTAATAATTTTAATTGTTTTCTTTATTTATTTATTTCTTTTTAGTTATTTTATACAAAAATTCAAGACAAAAATGTCCACAATTAAATGAATCATAGTCTTGATAGTTATATTTTATATTTCCTCCTAGGTATTCAACTAGTTCCAATGGTGGTTGTAAATTTCCAAAACTATCATAATATTCTATTTGTTTATTGTTTTTATAGTAAGCTACCCAATGTGTACCACTACCTATTGTAGAATCCAAATTTATTATTCCACATTCAATATTTTTGGGATGTTTTGGTATTGAGTCTAACATGAAAATTTCTCTAAAGTGAGGAACATATTTTTGATTATTTTCCTAAATCAATATCAGTCAATGGCCTCTTGGGTAACTTGTTTAGAAGTTTTTTGATTTTTCTTCATAAGTTAATCCATATCCTTTCTTATATGGTTTAAGGTAAAGTCCTTAATACTATAGGTAATGTTTAATTACATTTTGTTTATTTATATCTTATATTATTTATTATATTTTATATTATTATTTTTATAAAAAAAAATTTCTTATTTATGCATTGAAAATAGTAAAAATGTTCTTAAAAACTAAGGAATTATTTATGTGTAGTGTAGGATGTGAAGTGTATATTCCCTATGTGTATTGGTCCCTATAGCCCTTATTTTGTTTTAATAGCTGTTAGGGTACCAGCTGATTTGTAAGGCGTTCAAAGGAACTGCCGAATTTGGATGAGTCTTTAAATTAAAACCAGGCAAGTTATTGCCGAATTAAGTTATTAATTTTAAGTCTGATTTATTTTAAATTTACTGGTGCTTATATACTATACATGAAATTTTAACTTAACCGTTCTAACTTATTTTAATTATTTACATCATTATGTTTGTCTTTGTCAGTCATATGGAGATATCAATAAATTGTAACAATAACAAACTCTCGTAACTATTCTCGCCAATCAGAATGTTGCAAGTTGGAATGCACTCAATTCTCACTCAATGAAATGTCATTCACTTACATTCCGATTGTCGTCATTTGTTTATACCGTTATTTGATATTTAAAATACCCTACTCTATATAAGTTGGTAAGTGTTGGTTTAAGAGTAGTTTAAGGGTATGCGGTGGCGACTTATGAGGTACACTACAGTACCTCCCGTACAAAGACATTATTGAAAATACTAAAAATTTTAAATTTGAGGGCTCTAGTATAACATATGAACACGTTTTATATACCAAAATATCAGAAATTTTTAGCCGCATATATTTCCCGAAAACCCTGGAACTTTTTTTTAAACATACCCATTTTCGGCAACAATAGATCTTCCCGATTCCGAGTTTTATAATCTAAGTAAATGGTTTTGTTCTTCCTAAAGACGTGGGTATATAAATCTGGCAAATCGGTTAAGAAATGGTTAAGTTATTAGCAAAATACTCCAAAAATGGGCTAAAAAGCATCAACATTTTTATAAAAACTAAATTGTTAGAGCTGTTACATGACCTACGGATACGTCTTATATATCAAAAGATCGGAAATTATTTTGAGTAGAACATATTGGCCGAAAAACTCGGAAAAATCGGTTCAGATACAAAAAAGTTATTACCAAAATAAATTTTTTTTTAATAAAAATACCTATTTTCGGGAACCGTAGATCTTTCCGAGTCCAAGTTTTATTACCAAAGTAAATGGTAAATTTCTTCCTAAAGACGTAGGTGTATAAATCTATCAAATCGATTGGAAAATGCCCGAGTTATGACCAAATTACTGAAATACCAATATTGACTTTTTATACCCTTCACCGAAGGTAAATAAATGGCTGAGATATGAGCAAAAAACCACGACTACCTCTAATTTTTTCCATAAATTCCATGTTGTTGTTGTTTTTTAAATTTTTTTTCTGCATATCTCGAGAGCGGCAAGAGCTACGGCTTTCAAATTTAGTACAAACATGTTGCTTGCCAATACACAAACTCTCTAAAAAAAAATGGGCGGGATTGGAGAAGTGGGTGTGGCACTTCCCAAGCAAAGACGTTATACATGTCTGTATATCTGGAGAACGAAACGAGCTAAAGTTCCCAAATTAGGTGCAAACATATCGGTTATCAATACACAGTATCCCACAAAATATGGGTGCGATTGGAAAAGTGGGCGTGGTACTTCCCGTACAAAGACATTATTGAAAATACTCAAATTTTTAAATTTTAGGGCTCTAGTATGACATATGAACACGTTTTATATACCAAAATGTCAGAAATTTTTAGCAGCATATATTTCCCGAAAACGCTGAAACCTTTCTCCCAAAAATGGAAGAGTAATGCCAAAAATAAAATTTTTTTTTTAAACATACCCATTTTCGGGAACAATAGATCTTCCCGAGTCCAAGTTTTATAATCTAAGTAAATGGTTTTTTTCTTCCTTAAGACGTGGGTATATAAATCTGCCAAATCGGTTAAGAAATGGTTAAGTTATTAGCAAAATACTCGAAAAATGGGCTAAAAAGCATCAAAATTTTTATAAAAACTAAATTTTTAGAGCTGTTATATGACCTATGGATACGTCATATATCAAAAGATCGGAAATTTTTAGAAGAACATATTGGCTGAAAAACTTGGAAAAATCGGTTCAGATACAAAAAAAGTTATTGCCAAAATATAATTTTTTTTAAGAAAAATACCTATTTTCGGGAACCGAAGATCTTTCCGAGTCCAAGTTTTATTACCAAAGTAAATGGTAAATTTCTTCCGAAAGACGTAGGTGTATAAATCTGTCAAATCGATGGGAAAATGGCCAAATTACTGAAATACCAATATTTACTTTTTATACCCTTCACCGAAGGTAAAAGGGTATATATAACTTTGTCATTCAGTTTGTAATTTCTACAATATTGATCTAAGACCATATAAAGTATATATATTCTGGCTTCTTATGAGAAGGAGTAGATAGGTAATGGGGATCTTGGCAGTTTCCGGTTCCGGTAATAAGGTTGGTAATGGTAATGGTTGGTGGATGGTAATGCGGTTGCGGTTATGTGGATGGTAATGTGGTTGCGGTTATGTGGATGTTATCCAATTTCCGAACCATTTTTCTAGTTCCCAAACCCTGTGATAGGAATGATATATTTAGATAGAGCATAATTTTTCTAGTTTCGAAACCAGTTGAAAATTTTTGGTTTTGAAAAACAAGTTTGTGGATTTTTAAATACAGTTTTTAGTGGGGGGCAATGCTATATCGAATAAGATAGAGCATAATTTTTCTAGTTTCCAAGCCAGTTGAAAATTTTTGGTTTTGAATTTTTAAATACAGTTTTTAGAATTAATGCAACAGTCAAAATATTTGAATTTAGTTCTTTTTTGTATTAAGAAATATTGTCTTTCCCTTCAGTTTTAGTGGATGGCAATGCTATATCGAATTAGATAGAGCATAATTTTTCTAGTTTCCAAACCAGTTGAAAATTTTCGATTTTTAAATACAGTTTTTAGAATTAATGCAACAGTCAAAATATTTGAATTTAGTTTTTTTTTTTTTTGTATTAAGAAATATTGTATTTCCCTTTATGATGACATTATGTTATTCTTATTTGCGTTTTGTTTTCTTTCCCAATACAATTTCTCCTAATAAGATTAGAATTAGAATTTGTATTTTGTAATAAAATGCTGACGATATGTCTGCTTGTTTATTTTAACATTAATCTGATGAAGAAACCTTTTTGTTATATTTAAGAAGCATAAACATGCGTGAGCATGTAAGAATTTATAATTTGTTTAGAATGTATAATTTGTTTATAAAACAAAACATTAATTGCAGTTTGTTTTCTTTCGCAATACAATGTGTCCCAATAATATTTAATAAGAATTTGTATATTGTTTATTTTGCCTTCATAAAAGGCTTAGTGGAGTATATTTCTGAAAACTAGGTTTATTTGCATTTGATTATTGAAGATTTAAACAACGGATTCGAGTCAGTACGAAATGGTATTTGTCGATGAAAATTCTATGGAGAAAGTAGAGGAGAATACGCAGACGCGTATAAATGGCATAATCGACGCATCTATAGATAACATCCTATTAAATAAAAACCCAGGAATGGAAATCCCCAACAACCAGCTGGCGTATTATGATTTTTTATTAATGGTAAAACACCACCAACTTTTGGAACTCGTATTACGCGTGGTATTACAATTTCAGATTTCCTTCCCTTTAAGGATTTGTTAATGGTTTTACGTGCAATCTTGATAGCAGCGTTAAGATCTGTTGGTTTTTCTTTTTTTAACATTTTTGCTGTCGCTTTTAGCGTTGAATTGAACAGTTTTCTTTTTCTTTTTCTATTACTTTTGTTTTGCTTAGTCATACCCATACCGAGCTTAGTTTTTGATTTCATTGTGTTTGTAAGCAAATATGCAAATGATTTTTCTGGCAGACTGCTATTGTTTGAAAGTACTCGTTCCCAAGCTCTGTTCTCAAGATTTTTATCAGCTTGATGTCTAATATTTATTTCTTTACTTTTGGAATAAGCAATATCTGGAGAACGAAACGAGCTAAAGTTCCCAAATTAGGTACAAACATATCGGTTATCAATACACAGTATCCCACAAAATATGGGCGCGATTGGAAAAGTGGGCGTGGTACCTCCCGTACAAAGACATTATTGAAAATACTCAAAATTTTAAATTTAAGGGCTCTAGTATGACATATGAACACGTTTTATATACCAAAATATCAGATTTTTTAGCCGCATATATTTCCCGAAAACCCTGAAACTTTTCTCCCAAAATGGAAGAGTATTGCCCAAAATTTTTTTTAAACATGCCCATTTTCGGCAACAATAGATCTTCCCGATTCCGAGTTTTATAATCTAAGTAAATGGTTTTTTTCTTCCTTAAGACGTGGGTATATAAATCTGCCAAATCGGTTAAGAAATTGTTAAGTTATTAGCAAAATACTCCAAAAATGGGCTAAAAAGCATCAAAATTTTTATAAAAACTAAATTTTTAGGGCTGTTATATGACCTATGGATACGTCATATATCAAAAGATCGGAAATTTTTAGTAGAACATATTGGCTGAAAAACTTGGAAAAATCGGTTCAGATACAAAAAAAGTTATTACCAAAATATAATTTTTTTTAAGAAAAATACCTATTTTCGGGAACCGAAGATCTTTCCGAGTCCAAGTTTTATTACCAAAGTAAATGATAAATTTCTTCCGAAAGACGTAGGTGTATAAATCTGTCAAATCGATGGGAAAATGGCCAAATTACTGAAATACCAATATTTACTTTTTATACCCTTCACCGAAGGTAAAAGGGTATATAAAACTTTGTCATTCAGTTTGTAATTTCTACAATATTGATCTAAGACCATATAAAGTATATATATTCTGGCTTCTTATGAGAAGGAGTAGATAGGTAATGGGGATCTTGGCAGTTTCCGGTTCCGGTAATAAGGTTGGTAATGTGGATGGTAATGCGGTTGCGGTTATGTGGATGGTAATGTGGTTGCGGTTATGTGGATGTTATCCAATTTCCGAACCATTTTTCTAGTTCCCAAACCCTGTATATTTAGATAGAGCATAATTTTTCTAGTTTCGAAACCAGTTGAAAATTTTTGGTTTTGAAAAACAAGTTTGTGGATTTTTAAATACAGTTTTTAGTGGGTGGCAATGCTATATCGAATAAGATAGAGCATAATTTTTCTAGTTTCCAAACCAGTTGAAAATTTTTGGTTTTGAATTTTTAAATACAGTTTTTAGAATTAATGCAACAGTCAAAATATTTGAATTTAGTTCTTTTTTGTATTAAGAAATATTGTCTTTCCCTTCAGTTTTAGTGGATGGCAATGCTATATCGAATTAGATAGAGCCTAATTTTTCTAGTTTCCAAACCAGTTGAAAATTTTCGGTTTGAAAAAACAAGTTTATGGATTTTTAAATACAGTTTTTAGAATTAATGCAACAGTCAAAATATTTGAATTTAGTTTTTTTTTTTTTTTTGTATTAAGAAATATTGTATTTCCCTTTATGATGACATTATGTTATTCTTATTTGCGGTTTGTTTTCTTTCCCAATACAATTTCTCCTAATAAGATTAGAATTGTTTATTTAACATTAATCTGATGAAGAAACCTTTTTGTTATATTTAAGAAGCATAAACATGCGTGAGCATGTTAGAATTTATAATTTGTTTAGAATGTATAATTTGTTTATAAAACAAAACATTAATTGCAGTTTGTTTTCTTTCGCAATACAATGTGTCCCAATAATATTTAATAAGAATTTGTATATTGTTTATTTTGCCTTCATAAAAGGCTTAGTGGAGTATATTTCTGAAAACTAGGTTTATTTGCATTTGATTATTGAAGATTTAAACAATGGATTCGAGTCAGTACGAAATTGTATTTGTCGATGAAAATTCTATGGAGAAAGTAGAGGAGAATACGCAGACGCGTATAAATGGCATAATCAACGCATCTATAGATAACATCCTATTAAATAAAAACCCAGGAATGGAAATCCCCAACAACCAGCTGGCGTATTATGATTTTTTTGGGAAATTGACGATTTCCTAGATGATGAAGAGGGAGATGCGATAATTTTGAAGGCAAATGACGGCTGTTATTTGCATGAAGAAGGAGATCGTTTTATTAGGGAAGTATTTAAGTTTATAGATGTAGTGATTTTTTTTTTTTTTTTTTGTTTTTTCAAATACTTACAAGAAATTATTAAAAAAAATATAAATAATAAAAAAAAAACTATTAAAAGTAAAATTATTATTTCTGATATTGGATCACATTTCGAAAATAATTTTTAATGGTTGAACATATCCATGTATAAATAGCGTATACAATTTATTTCAATAACAAGTATATTGTGATATATCGTAGATTAAAAATAGTATTTTTAACAATTGCGCTTAATATTAAATAGAAAAAAAAAATTAAAATGGTTAAAGATTTAAAATTTGATTGCAATGAAGATTAGCATTTTAAACAATCTCCGTTTACTCCACGCTATAGTATGAACGATAACTTTAATAGAGAAGATGAACGATTAAAAACCTTTGTATGCTAGCCGTTAAAATGGTTAGATAAAAGGGAATTAGCTATGAGTGGCATGTTTTATAGTGGAGATTATGACAAAACAAAGTGTTATTTTTGCGAAGTTGAAATTTGGAATTGGGAGCCTACTGATCAACCTATAACAGAGCATTTGCGTTGGTCTTCAAATTGTACTTTACTGAGAAAGTGTTGTACCAATAATGTACCGATTAATTGGAATGCATTAAATCAACTACTACCACCACCCAGCTATGAAACCTGTGGTCTAACTGAATAATTCGAAATACGAGATGATAACATTTCTAACGTTCCTCAATATAATATGGAAATGAAAGACGATGATATCTCTAGAAGAAATCACATTTCAAATTATGGGGTTCAAGTTATTGAAATCCCAATTTCATATGTCGAATTTTCAAAAACAATGATGCAAAACGCTGAAATTTCATCCTTCATAATAAATATAGCTTAATACAATTTTTTTTTTATTTACAATTTATTGTTATTAATTTTATTTGTATTGAAATACATTTTATTTACTGAAATTAGAAAATAAATATAAAATAAAATAAAAGGAAAATAAAAAAACATGTATATATAAATTTTTGTTTTTATAATTATTTTTTATTATAGATTAATGTGTAAGAATTAATTAGATTTACTACAGTTGCTTTTCTTAAATGATAAACTGTGCACCTGCACGGACTAGGACCCTCCTCACAAGTCAGACTGTACCACGGGCAGCATTCAAAATGTGGCTCGGCATCGTTAAAATCCCCAACACCAAACTCCTCATTTTCATCCATCATACTCAAAAAATGTTGTATGAACTCCCTGTGCTCGAACATCCTCAAATGTTTTTAAAAAATTTATTGTAAATTCTTTTAAGGCACACATTTTTTTTTGATGTTCTTTGTTTGGTTGCCTTTTCGTAAATGTTTCTCGTTGTTAAATTTCTAGATACAAGTGTGAAATGTCAGAAGAATTTTTTATTATTATTTCACAACATTTCACTTTATAACTGGAGTGAAAGAGAAAACTATATTTATTTACTCAATGCCATTCGGTAATTTGTTCTGTATTGATTCTTATTTATGTGGAAGTGTTAAGCTTAATCAAGCATATTCATATTAAAGCTGGGGCTTTATTCAATATTTATATATACCAACTTCTTTGTTTAGAGCAAAGGGAAGAAATGTATATGTTCATCTCTTTCTTTAACATCATTATATATATATATTACTATTTTCTTAATTAATAAAATATACTAAGATCGATTTAAAAATTGATTTAATCTCAGTTGAAAAAAAGAAACTAACGTGATCGGTTGTGGAAAATGGAACCCTCGAAAAACTTAATAAATAAATTTAACACTCTGAGCTATAGCAAATCCTTAATTCACATTAAGGATCTTGTGATGTCATCTAAACACATTATTATAAGTGCAAGTAGATTGAAAACAAAGTATGGGAGCTCAATAAAAATTGAGCTAGAGGATAATGTATTGTTTTTGTCATATTGCTACAATACGCTAACTGACGAAGATTTGAAGAATTTATCATCTGGGAGAAAAACTTGCAATTGAAACCATTCGAGGAGGATGATATCTTTGTAGCCAATTCTAAATACCCCATATACGCCAACTTTAACAGTTTTTAAATTTTATTTTAATGATAAAAATAGCAATATGTGCCTACACCAATATAATAATAATAAAATTAAAAATAAAAATAATTAAATAAAAAAATTAGTGGTTTTCTTTTTTTTTTAATAATTTTAATTGTTTTCTTTATTTATTTATTTCTTTTTAGTTATTTTATACAAAAATTCAAGACAAAAATGTCCACAATTAAATGAATCATAGTTTTGATAGTTATATTTTATATTTCCTCCTAGGTATTCAACTAGTTCCAATGGTGGTTGTAAATTTCCAAAACTATCATAATATTCTATTTGTTTATTGTTTTTATAGTAAGCTACCCAATGTGTACCACTACCTATTGTAGAATCCAAATTTATTATTCCACATTCAATATTTTTGGGATGTTTTGGTATTAAGTCTAACATGAAAATTTCTCTAAAGTGAGGAACATATTTTTGATTATTTTCCTAAATCAATATCAGTCAATGGCCTCTTGGGTAACTTGTTTAGAAGTTTTTTGATTTTTCTTCATAAGTTAATCCATATCCTTTCATATATGGTTTAAGGTAAAGTACTTAATACTATAGGTAATGTTTAATTACATTTTGTTTATTTATATCTTATATTATTTATTATATTTTATATTATTATTTTTATAAAAAAAAATTTCTTATTTATGCATTGAAAATAGTAAAAATATTCTTAAAAACTAAGGAATTATTTATGTGTGTTTAATCTTTATACTACTGTTATTTTATTCTTATTGTTGTTTTTATATTTACTATGTAGTATGTAGTGTATGAGGGGTGGCAGGATCGCCATGTAGGGTTAGAAGTGGCAGGATCGCCATGTAGGGTTAGAAGTGTAATGGCAGGAGCGCCGTGTAGTGTAGGATGTGAAGTGTATATTCCCTATGTGTATTGGTCCCTATAGCCCTTATTTTGTTTTAATAGCTGTTAGGGTACCAGCTGATTTGTAAGGCGTTCAAAGGAACTGCCGAATTTGGATGAGTCTTTAAATTAAAACCAGGCAAGTTATTGCCGAATTAAGTTATTAATTTTAAGTCTGATTTATTTTAAATTTACTGGTGCTTATATACTATACATGAAATTTTAACTTAACCGTTCTAACTTATTTTAATTATTTACATCATTATGTTTGTCTTTGTCAGTCATATGGAGATATCAATAAATTGTAACAATAACAAACTCTCGTAACTATTCTCGCCAATCAGAATGTTGCAAGTTGGAATGCACTCAATTCTCACTCAATGAAATGTCATTCACTTACATTCCGATTGTCGTCATTTGTTTATACCGTTATTTGATATTTAAAATACCCTACTCTATATAAGTTGGTAAGTGTTGGTTTAAGAGTAGTTTAAGGGTATGCGGTAGCGACTTATGAGGTACACTACAGTACCTCCCGTACAAAGACATTATTGAAAATACTAAAAATTTTAAATTTGAGGGCTCTAGTATAACATATGAACACGTTTTATATACCAAAATATCAGAAATTTTTAGCCGCATATATTTCCCGAAAACCCTGGAACTTTTTTTTAAACATACCCATTTTCGGCAACAATAGATCTTCCCGACTCCGAGTTTTATAATCTAAGTAAATGGTTTTGTTCTTCCTAAAGACGTGGGTATATAAATCTGGCAAATCGGTTAAGAAATGGTTAAGTTATTAGCAAAATACTCCAAAAATGGGCTAAAAAGCATCAACATTTTTATAAAAACTAAATTTTTAGAGCTGTTACATGACCTACGGATACGTCTTATATATCAAAAGATCGGAAATTATTTTGAGTAGAACATATTGGCCGAAAAACTCGGAAAATCGGTTCAGATACAAAAAAGTTATTACCAAAATATAATTTTTTTTAAGAAAAATACCTATTTTCGGGAACCGTAGATCTTTCCGAGTCCAAGTTTTATTACCAAAGTAAATTGTAAATTTCTTCCGAAAGACGTAGGTGTATAAATCTGTCAAATCGATGGGCCAAATTACTGAAATACCAATATTTACTTTTTATACCCTTCACCGAAGGTAAAAGGGTATATATAACTTTGTCATTCAGTTTGTAATTTCTACAATATTGATCTAAGACCATATAAAGTATATATATTCTGGCTTCTTATGAGAAGGAGTAGATAGGTAATGGGGATCTTGGCAGTTTCCGGTTCCGGTAATAAGGTTGGTAATGGTAATGGTTGTATTCTCTGTGACAAGTTGAATCCGAAAGTATTTCTTACGAAGTACCCCCATATTCCGCTATATTTAATATTTTACCACATTTTCTTTTCTCATCAATTTCATCATCGACTAAAATATTCAAAAAGCTTTTTCCTGTAAGCCATTGATGAAAAAGAAAAAGTTTTCAAGTAATTTGGTAAAGTATTCCAGACTCGAGCAGTTTTGATTAAAAATGATCTCTCATAAAACGCACTGTTTATTCTGGGAATAAATATTTGAGTGTTCCTTGAAGAATGAATAAACCTGACACGATTAGCTAGAAAAGACGGTGATGAATTTTTAACAATATTATAGAAGCCTAATAAAAATTTTATGGTAAGATAATCATTAAAAGAACATTTGAGAAATCGATTGACATATATAGAAATATGGTTTCTGATTCGAATTTGGAATACAAATCTCACTATCTTATTGACCAAGAGCTGGATTCTCCGAACACATGTTGATGTTGTGCAGCAAGTAACATCTAAACAGTACAAAATTTGAGACATTAATAATGCATGTGCAACCTTATATCTGACATGAAAAGGCAAAGTAAGATTAAGTGAGTATAATTTTCGAAGAGTAAAGTTTACCCTAGAGCAAATAATATTAATGTGATCAGAGTAATCAAGCTTACTGTCCAATGTGACACCTTAAACTTTCATCTTATCCACCATATTTATTACAGAACCACTCAATTCAATCTTGATTTGCTCAGCTGACGATGGACCAAATCTAATAGCATTTGTTTTTAACGAATTGATTGTGAAATTATTTGACATCATCCATATTTCCACTTCTCTTAGTGTATTATTAATTTTTGTTTGCTTTTCAGTCAATGATCGGTATTGATAAAATAGAAGTTGTATGTCATCAGCAAATGCGTATGCTACACATGATTGAGAATCAGTTTTACTAAAGAGATTATTTAAATACATAGAGAAAATTAATGGCCCGAGAACGGACCCCTGAGCCACACCCTGATTTATACTCTGCACGCTAGATTTTCTATTTTTTAATAAAATAAATTGCTTACGATCACTTAAATACGAATTCATAAGTAAACAAGCCGTTCGAGAAAATTTAAATTCATTATTAAGTTTTCTTACCAATTTAGCATGATCAACACAATCAAACGCCCTAGATAGGTCCAATGATACTAGCACACAAGTCTTATTATCATTCACCCTATCCCTTATGGATTCGGTTATTCCCAATAGTGCTAAGGAAGAGCTGCAATTTTTACGAAATCCAGTCTGCTTATCATTCAGTAAAGATAATTTTAAAATATGTGAGTTTATTTGGGACATCATTACATGTTCGCATACTTTCGATAACACTGGAAGAATACTAATAGGTCTAAGATTGTCCCTATTAAAAGAGCTGCCTACTTTAGGAATTGGAATGACTTAAGCACATTTCCACATGTTAGGAAATGTAGATGTGGTTAAAATTCCATTTATAAGATAAAGCAACTGATCAGCTAATAATGGAAAAATTATTTTAATAAATCTTAATGGTATTTCATCTACACCACAAGCATTGGATTTTATTTTAGAAAGCTCTGTTAATAAGTCCGTTGAGTTTACGCAAGAAAATGAAAAAGTTTCAGAATTTTCATCCAGCTCTTCATAGTCGAAGACATTATTGCAACATGAGTTTACTCGTGAGCAAAAGTAACTATTCAATTGTTCAAGGTCCAAGTCATTGTCATCGGTAATTTGCCTACTAGAATAAGAATTCCTCACTCTATTCCACATTTGTTTTGTATTAAGACCATTAAAAAACTTCGAATAATAAACCTTTTTAACATTCCGAATGATTCTCTTTGTCCTGTTTCTATACTTGCAGTAGACACTCCAGTTATATGGATTAGGATCATTTTTAAAAATTCCATATGCAATATCTCTGAGTGACCTAGCATGCAGTATTTTCCTAGATTAAATCCATTCCGAAGTATTTCGCTTAAGTTTAAATTTCGAGATTGGAACAAGGGAAAACATTTTAGATATCAGCATATCAAGGGAATAAAGTTGGACGTTTACATTACTTGTATTATAAAAAGACGAAAAGTCATGACTTGAAATGCAAGATTGAAGTTCATCCATATCGATTCTTGAGTAGTCTCGATATTCAACATACTCAACAGAACTCATTGTGCTAGGTATACAACAAAAACTAAAACAAGCAAAAATTAGAGAATGATTAGAGAGAAATGGACATTGAACCTGACCATTTTTATTTAAAAATGACGATTCACTTATGATAAAGTAATCCAGTAGTGATGTGGTTCCATGCTGTATATCAAAATGAGTAGGTGCTAAATTATGATAAATTGAGACGTTTAAACGATTACATAATGATCTAAATTTTCCTGATTTAATTGGGTTAAATAAATTGTAGTTAAAGTCTCCAACAACTATTATTTTATCATATTTTTCAAATAAATCTCCCATGGTTGACTCAAAAGCATTAATATTGCCATGAGGCAAATATACAACCCCCAATAGTACAGTCATATCACCAACATAAACTTCCATAAATAGTACCTCACATTCATTATATTGCGATTCAATATCCAGTACTTTATATTGCATACTACGTGAGATGTAGATACCCACACCTCCGCCTCTTCCTAATACGCGGTCATTCCTACAGAAATTGTAATTTGGTATGGTTACAGCACTATCTGGAACACAAGGCTTTAACCATGTTTCTGTAACTCCAAATATGTCAAATGATGATGAATTTAAAAAATGTTCAAATTCGTTGAATTTTACGGAATATGGTGATGGTTTTATACTCTGGACATTACAGTGACCAACTGTCAAACTATATTGATCAGTGTTGATATATCTTCCAATATCGTGGCCATCACTTATAGTCGGACCTAAATTCTCACTAACTGACATCATAAATAAATGTTAAAAATTGTAGCCGCAATAATAAAACTACTTTCTTAACTAAATAGTAATGGAATAAAAAAATCATCATAACAGATTACAAATTAATTCTTACCCTACCAATAATTTTATAATGTGTGTATATGCATACATACGTACTAGTGAATACAATAGAAAAAATTAAATAAAATTTAAATAACAGAGAAAAATAAAATCTTTAAATAAGTGAAATGTAAATTGCAAAAATATCATAAATGGAAGTTAGTAATTTAAAAGAAAGAAAAGAAAAAAAAAAATAGAAACTTTTTAAAGAATTTAGTGATTTTCTCGAGATTGTATGGCAACTGATTAAATTAAAGAGATATGAGAGACAATTAAAAAGCAGCTGTGTGAATAAAGTGTAAAGCAAAAGCAATAAAAAAGAAAGATTAATATATTTGTCCAAAAAAAAAAATACACATGTATATCAGAAAAATTAATCAGAAAAGATTTTTTAGCTTTACATTACTTTTGTATTTATGTACATACATTTCAAGAACTATAGTGGGAAGAAAATTAATTAATGTACCTTTTAATTTTTATTGGAAAAGCAAAAGATTATGTTATATATGTATATGCAAAATATGTACATTAAATTAGAAATTCTGTGTAGTTTACTGACCAAGAGATAATAAAAAATATTTTAAACCGCATTCAACCTTATTATTTTTCTTGATAACAAGTGCAAATTTACTATATATTTTGATATTCATCCATTAGTTTAAATAAGTTAAATTTCAAGTCCAAGCCATCATTTGTAGTTATGTCAACATGTAGTAAATCATTATTACGAAGTTTGAATTTAATAATACGTTTAGCCTTTTTTAATTTACGGCATAAATAAGTAATTTTGCTGGTCATAGGGGTTAGATGCTCGTTTAAGAATATTCTTGAGTCTAGCTCGCCTCCAATAAGGTCCTTCAGTTTTAGCTCACGAGATTCAAAGTACTTTTTCATTATGCTGTCCCTTATTGGTATATTGTTAAACTTAACTAATACCTCCTTGTAGTTTTTTATGTAAATACATTAGTTTATATCAGAATCCATTACAGGAATTTGGTAGAGCTCTCCAATTTTAACGATAATATCTTTAAGATTTGGCAAAGCTGCAGGCAAACCCGCAATAATAATATCAGGTCGATTCTGATGTTTTATTTATATATTTTGAGACTTCTCTAGTTCAACCAATTTACTCATATTACAATTATCTATTTGCTTAATATATTCATAGCAGTGGTTCACGTCTGATTTTATTTTACCGATTTCAGCATTAAAATCATTTTTAATTTTTGACATTATGGAATCAATCTTAGCTTCAAAGTCTTTTACAGCTTTTTCTATCTGCTCTTGAGTAGTCCTACGATGCATCTCAAGTTTATCATCAATGTTCTTGTTTACTTCCTGAAAACCTTTTTGTAGCTGAAGAGCTAGGGCATCAGTATTTACCTTGGGTGGCATGTTTTTTACATCTTTTATAAGTAGAATACAGAAGATTAATTACGGCTTAGCACGTGGTTATGACTTTTTCTGTTTTATTTATTCAGGTGGCTATTTTTCTTTTTTAATTTCTTATTATTGATTGGTAATGGCTGACACTGTATTTTAATTTCTTTTTTATTTAATTTTCTCTAAATTATAATTATTTTTATAAAATTATCGGCAGCACAATTTTTTTTTTACACTTTCATGGTAGAGTTACCATACTTTAGGTGTAATTGGTACCCTATCGAGTGGAGGTGCTAACATAGCAAAAGCAGTTAATGCAGCAAAGAATGCTAAACTCCAACTTGATGAAGCGAGTAGACACAATAAAAGCATGGAAGCCATAGCAATGGGTAAAGGACTTTACCTTAAACCATATAAGAAAGGATATGGATTAACTTATGAAGAAAAATCAAAAAACTTCTAAACAAGTTACCCAAGAGGCCATTGACTGATATTGATTTAGGAAAATAATCAAAAATATGTTCCTCACTTTAGAGAAATGTTCATGTTAGACTCAATACCAAAACATCCCAAAAATATTGAATGTGGAATAATAAATTTGGATTCTACAATAGGTAGTGGTACACATTGGGTAGCTTACTATAAAAACAATAAACAAATAGAATATTATGATAGTTTTGGAAATTTACAACCACCATTGGAACTAGTTGAATACCTAGGAGGAAATATAAAATATAACTATCAAAACTATGATTCATTTAATTGTGGACATTTTTGTCTTGAATTTTTGTATAAAATAACTAAAAAGAAATAAATAAATAAAGAAAACAATTAAAATTATTAAAAAAAAAAGAAAACCACTAATTTTTTTATTTAATTATTTTTATTTTTAATTTTATTATTATTATATTGGTGTAGGCACATATTGCTATTTTTATCATTAAAATAAAATTTAAAAACTGTTAAAGTTGGCGTATATGGGGTATTTAGAATTGGCTACAAAGATATCATCCTCCTCGAATGGTTTCAATTGCAAGTTTTTCTCCCCTTCCCCGGATATAAGATACGTTCCAGATGATAAATTCTTCAAATCTTCGTCAGTTAGCGTATTGTAGCAATATGACAAAAACAATACATTATCCTCTAGCTCAATTTTTATTGAGCTCCCATACTTTGTTTTCAATCTACTTGCACTTATAATAATGTGTTTAGATGACATCACAAGATCCTTAATGTGAATTAAGGATTTGCTATAGCTCAGAGTGTTAAATTTATTTATTAAGTTTTTCGAGGGTTCCATTTTCCACAACCGATCACGTTAGTTTCTTTTTTTCAACTGAGATTAAATCAATTTTTAAATCGATCTTAGTATATTTTATTAATTAAGAAAATAGTAATATATATATATAATGATGTTAAAGAATGAGATGAACATATACATTTCTTCCCTTTGCTCTAAACAAAGAAGTTGGTATATATAAATATTGAATAAAGCCCCAGCTTTAATATGAATATGCTTGATTAAGCTTAACACTTCCACATAAATAAGAATCAATACAGAACAA
Source organism: Pollenia amentaria (assembly GCA_943735925.1). NCBI lineage: Eukaryota > Metazoa > Arthropoda > Insecta > Diptera > Polleniidae > Pollenia > Pollenia amentaria. Next base: position 24,973,448 of record OX031011.1, read on the forward strand.
ATTACCGAATGGCATTGAGTAAATAAATATAGTTTTCTCTTTCACTCCAGTTATAAAGTGAAATGTTGTGAAATAATAATAAAAAATTCTTCTGACATTTCACACTTGTATCTAGAAATTTAACAACGAGAAACATTTACGAAAAGGCAACCAAACAAAGAACATCAAAAAAAAATGTGTGCCTTAAAAGAATTTACAATAAATTTTTTAAAAACATTTGAGGATGTTCGAGCACAGGGAGTTCATACAACATTTTTTGAGTATGATGGATGAAAATGAGGAGTTTGGTGTTGGGGATTTTAACGATGCCGAGCCACATTTTGAATGCTGCCCGTGGTACAGTCTGACTTGTGAGGAGGGTCCTAGTCCGTGCAGGTGCACAGTTTATCATTTAAGAAAAGCAACTGTAGTAAATCTAATTAATTCTTACACATTAATCTATAATAAAAAATAATTATAAAAACAAAAATTTATATATACATGTTTTTTATTTTCCTTTTATTTTATTTTATATTTATTTTCTAATTTCAGTAAATAAAATGTATTTCAATACAAATAAAATTAATAACAATAAATTGTAAATAAAAAAAAAATTGTATTAAGCTATATTTATTATGAAGGATGAAATTTCAGCGTTTTGCATCATTGTTTTTGAAAATTCGACATATGAAATTGGGATTTCAATAACTTGAACCCCATAATTTGAAATGTGATTTCTTCTAGAGATATCATCGTCTTTCATTTCCATATTATATTGAGGAACGTTAGAAATGTTATCATCTCGTATTTCGCATTCTTCAGTTAGACCACAGGTTTCATAGCTGGGTGGTGGTAGTAGTTGATTTAATGCATTCCAATTAATCGGTACATTATTGGTACAACACTTTCTCAGTAAAGTACAATTTGAAGACCAACGCAAATGCTCTGTTATAGGTTGATCAGTAGGCTCCCAATTCCAAATTTCAACTTCGCAAAAATAACACTTTGTTTTGTCATAATCTCCACTATAAAACATGCCACTCATAGCTAATTCCCTTTTATCTAACCATTTTAACGGCTAGCATACAAAGGTTTTTAATCGTTCATCTTCTCTATTAAAGTTATCGTTCATACTATAGCGTGGAGTAAACGGAGATTGTTTAAAATGCTAATCTTCATTGCAATCAAATTTTAAATCTTTAACCATTTTAATTTTTTTTTTCTATTTAATATTAAGCGCAATTGTTAAAAATACTATATTTTTACTTGTTATTGAAATAAATTGTATACGCTATTTATACATGGATATGTTCAACCATTAAAAATTATTTTCGAAATGTGATCCAATATCAGAAATAATAATTTTACTTTTAATAGTTTTTTTTTTATTATTTATATTTTTTTTAATAATTTCTTGTAAGTATTTGAAAAAACAAAAAAAAAAAAAAAAAATCACTACATCTATAAACTTAAATACTTCCCTAATAAAACGATCTCCTTCTTCATGCAAATAACAGCCGTCATTTGCCTTCAAAATTATCGCATCTCCCTCTTCATCATCTAGGAAATCGTCAATTTCCCAAAAAAATCATAATACGCCAGCTGGTTGTTGGGGATTTCCATTCCTGGGTTTTTATTTAATAGGATGTTATCTATAGATGCGTCGATTATGCCATTTATACGCGTCTGCGTATTCTCCTCTACTTTCTCCATAGAATTTTCATCGACAAATACAATTTCGTACTGACTCGAATCCATTGTTTAAATCTTCAATAATCAAATGCAAATAAACCTAGTTTTCAGAAATATACTCCACTAAGCCTTTTATGAAGGCAAAATAAACAATATACAAATTCTTATTAAATATTATTGGGACACATTGTATTGCGAAAGAAAACAAACTGCAATTAATGTTTTGTTTTATAAACAAATTATACATTCTAAACAAATTATAAATTCTTACATGCTCACGCATGTTTATGCTTCTTAAATATAACAAAAAGGTTTCTTCATCAGATTAATGTTAAATAAACAATTCTAATCTTATTAGGAGAAATTGTATTTGGAAAGAAAACAAACCGCAAATAAGAATAACATAAGGTCATCATAAAGGGAAATACAATATTTCTTAATACAAAAAAAAAAAAAAAACTAAATTCAAATATTTTGACTGTTGCATTAATTCTAAAAACTGTATTTAAAAATCCATAAACTTGTTTTTTCAAACCGAAAATTTTCAACTGGTTTGGAAACTAGAAAAATTAGGCTCTATCTAATTCGATATAGCATTGCCATCCACTAAAACTGAAGGGAAAGACAATATTTCTTAATACAAAAAAGAACTAAATTCAAATATTTTGACTGTTGCATTAATTCTAAAAACTGTATTTAAAAATTCAAAACCAAAAATTTTCAACTGGTTTGGAAACTAGAAAAATTATGCTCTATCTTATTCGATATAGCATTGCCACCCACTAAAAACTGTATTTAAAAATCCACAAACTTGTTTTTCAAAACCAAAAATTTTCAACTGGTTTCGAAACTAGAAAAATTATGCTCTATCTAAATATACAGGGTTTGGGAACTAGAAAAATGGTTCGGAAATTGGATAACATCCACATAACCGCAACCACATTACCATCCACATAACCGCAACCGCATTACCATCCACATTACCAACCTTATTACCGGAACCGGAAACTGCCAAGATCCCCATTACCTATCTACTCCTTCTCATAAGAAGCCAGAATATATATACTTTATATGGTCTTAGATCAATATTGTAGAAATTACAAACTGAATTACAAAGTTTTATATACCCTTTTACCTTCGGTGAAGGGTATAAAAAGTAAATATTGGTATTTCAGTAATTTGGCCATTTTCCCATCGATTTGACAGATTTATACACCTACGTCTTTCGGAAGAAATTTATCATTTACTTTGGTAATAAAACTTGGACTCGGAAAGATCTTCGGTTCCCGAAAATAGGTATTTTTCTTAAAAAAAATTATATTTTGGTAATAACTTTTTTTGTATCTGAACCGATTTTTCCAAGTTTTTCAGCCAATATGTTCTACTAAAAATTTCCGATCTTTTGATATATGACGTATCCATAGGTCATATAACAGCCCTAAAAATTTAGTTTTTATAAAAATTTTGATGCTTTTTAGCCCATTTTTGGAGTATTTTGCTAATAACTTAACAATTTCTTAACCGATTTGGCAGATTTATATACCCACGTCTTAAGGAAGAAAAAAACCATTTACTTAGATTATAAAACTCGGAATCGGGAAGATCTATTGTTGCCGAAAATGGGCATGTTTAAAAAAAATTTTGGGCAATACTCTTCCATTTTGGGAGAAAAGTTTCAGGGTTTTCGGGAAATATATGCGGCTAAAAAATCTGATATTTTGGTATATAAAACGTGTTCATATGTCATACTAGAGCCCTTAAATTTAAAATTTTGAGTATTTTCAATAATGTCTTTGTACGGGAGGTACCACGCCCACTTTTCCAATTGCGCCCATATTTTGTGGGATACTGTGTATTGATAACCGATATGTTTGTACCTAATTTGGGAACTTTAGCTCGTTTCGTTCTCCAGATATTGCTTATTCCAAAAGTAAAGAAATAAATATTAGACATCAAGCTGATAAAAATCTTGAGAACAGAGCTTGGGAACGAGTACTTTCAAACAATAGCAGTCTGCCAGAAAAATCATTTGCATATTTGCTTACAAACACAATGAAATCAAAAACTAAGCTCGGTATGGGTATGACTAAGCAAAACAAAAGTAATAGACAATCAAAATCGAATAAAGTTATTGGAAGAAAACTGTTCAATTCAACGCTAAAAGCGACAGCAAAAATGTTAAAAAAAGAAAAACCAACAGATCTTAACGCTGCTATCAAGATTGCACGTAAAACCATTAACAAATCCTTAAAGGGAAGGAAATCTGAAATTGTAATACCACGCGTAATACGAGTTCCAAAAGTTGGTGGTGTTTTACCATTAATAAAAAATCATAATACGCCAGCTGGTTGTTGGGGATTTCCATTCCTGGGTTTTTATTTAATAGGATGTTATCTATAGATGCGTCGATTATGCCATTTATACGCGTCTGCGTATTCTCCTCTACTTTCTCCATAGAATTTTCATCGACAAATACCATTTCGTACTGACTCGAATCCGTTGTTTAAATCTTCAATAATCAAATGCAAATAAACCTAGTTTTCAGAAATATACTCCACTAAGCCTTTTATGAAGGCAAAATAAACAATATACAAATTCTTATTAAATATTATTGGGACACATTGTATTGCGAAAGAAAACAAACTGCAATTAATGTTTTGTTTTATAAACAAATTATACATTCTAAACAAATTATAAATTCTTACATGCTCACTCATGTTTATGCTTCTTAAATATAACAAAAAGGTTTCTTCATCAGATTAATGTTAAAATAAACAAGCAGACATATCGTCAGCATTTTATTACAAAATACAAATTCCAATTCTAATCTTATTAGGAGAAATTGTATTGGGAAAGAAAACAAAACGCAAATAAGAATAACATAATGTCATCATAAAGGGAAATACAATATTTCTTAATACAAAAAAAAAAAAACTAAATTCAAATATTTTGACTGTTGCATTAATTCTAAAAACTGTATTTAAAAATCGAAAATTTTCAACTGGTTTGGAAACTAGAAAAATTATGCTCTATCTAATTCGATATAGCATTGCCATCCACTAAAACTGAAGGGAAAGACAATATTTCTTAATACAAAAAAGAACTAAATTCAAATATTTTGACTGTTGCATTAATTCTAAAAACTGTATTTAAAATTCAAAACCAAAAATTTTCAACTGGCTTGGAAACTAGAAAAATTATGCTCTATCTTATTCGATATAGCATTGCCCCCCACTAAAAACTGTATTTAAAAATCCACAAACTTGTTTTTCAAAACCAAAAATTTTCAACTGGTTTCGAAACTAGAAAAATTATGCTCTATCTAAATATATCATTCCTATCACAGGGTTTGGGAACTAGAAAAATGGTTCGGAAATTGGATAACATCCACATAACCGCAACCACATTACCATCCACATAACCGCAACCGCATTACCATCCACCAACCATTACCATTACCAACCTTATTACCGGAACCGGAAACTGCCAAGATCCCCATTACCTATCTACTCCTTCTCATAAGAAGCCAGAACATATATACTTTATATGGTCTTAGATCAATATTGTAGAAATTACAAACTGAATGACAAAGTTATATATACCCTTTTACCTTCGGTGAAGGGTATAAAAAGTAAATATTGGTATTTCAGTAATTTGGCCATTTTCCCATCGATTTGACAGATTTATACACCTACGTCTTTCGGAAGAAATTTACCATTTACTTTGGTAATAAAACTTGGACTCGGAAAGATCTTCGGTTCCCGAAAATAGGTATTTTTCTTAAAAAAAATTATATTTTGGCAATAACTTTTTTTGTATCTGAACCGATTTTTCCAAGTTTTTCAGCCAATATGTTCTTCTAAAAATTTCCGATCTTTTGATATATGACGTATCCATAGGTCATATAACAGCTCTAAAAATTTAGTTTTTATAAAAATTTTGATGCTTTTTAGCCCATTTTTCGAGTATTTTGCTAATAACTTAACCATTTCTTAACCGATTTGGCAGATTTATATACCCACGTCTTAAGGAAAAAAACCATTTACTTAGATTATAAAACTTGGACTCGGGAAGATCTATTGTTCCCGAAAATGGGTATGTTTAAAAAAAAATTTTTATTTTTGGCATTACTCTTCCATTTTTGGGAGAAAGGTTTCAGCGTTTTCGGGAAATATATGCTGCTAAAAATTTCTGACATTTTGGTATATAAAACGTGTTCATATGTCATACTAGAGCCCTAAAATTTAAAAATTTGAGTATTTTCAATAATGTCTTTGTACGGGAAGTACCACGCCCACTTTTCCAATCGCACCCATATTTTGTGGGATACTGTGTATTGATAACCGATATGTTTGCACCTAATTTGGGAACTTTAGCTCGTTTCGTTCTCCAGATATACAGACATGTATAACGTCTTTGCTTGGGAAGTGCCACACCCACTTCTCCAATCCCGCCCATTTTTTTTTAGAGAGTTTGTGTATTGGCAAGCAACATGTTTGTACTAAATTTGAAAGCCGTAGCTCTTGCCGCTCTCGAGATATGCAGAAAAAAAAATTTAAAAAACAACAACATGGAATTTATGGAAAAAATTAGAGGTAGTCGTGGTTTTTTGCTCATATCTCAGCCATTTATGGACCGATCTTCCTGAAGTTCAATGGCAAAGAATTCCGGACTATATGTGACATAAATGTATAAAAACCTAGCCTCCATCATATCTGGGGTCTTCGGAAAACCCATTTCAACGGATGGACAGACGGACAGAGGGACAACCGGATTTGAACTTCCCTTCTTATAAGAAGCCAGAATATATATACTTTATATGGTACTAGATCAATATTGTAGAAATTACAAACGGAATGACAAAGTTATATATACCCTTTTACCTTCGGTGAAGGGTATAAAAAGTAAATATGTGTATTTCAGTAATTTGGTCATAACTCGGGCATTTTCCAATCGATTTGATAGATTTATACACCTACGTCTTTAGGAAGAAATTTGCCATTTACTTTGGTAATAAAACTTGGACTCGGAAAGATCTACGGTTCCCGAAAATAGGTATTTTTCTTAAAAAAAATTATATTTTGGTAATAACTTTTTTGTATCTGAACCGATTTTTCCGAGTTTTTCGGCCAATATGTTCTACTCAAAATAATTTCCGATCTTTTGATATATAAGACGTATCCGTAGGTCATGTAACAGCTCTAACAATTTAGTTTTTATAAAAATGTTGATGCTTTTTAGCCCATTTTTGGAGTATTTTGCTAATAACTTAACCATTTCTTAACCGATTTGCCAGATTTATATACCCACGTCTTTAGGAAGAACAAAACCATTTACTTAGATTATAAAACTCGGAATCGGGAAGATCTATTGTTGCCGAAAATGGGTATGTTTAAAAAAAAGTTCCAGGGTTTTCGGGAAATATATGCGGCTAAAAATTTCTGATATTTTGGTATATAAAACGTGTTCATATGTTATACTAGAGCCCTCAAATTAAAAATTTTTAGTATTTTCAATAATGTCTTTGTACGGGAGGTACTGTAGTGTACCTCATAAGTCGCCACCGCATACCCTTAAACTACTCTTAAACCAACACTTACCAACTTATATAGAGTAGGGTATTTTAAATATCAAATAACGGTATAAACAAATGACGACAATCGGAATGTAAGTGAATGACATTTCATTGAGTGAGAATTGAGTGCATTCCAACTTGCAACATTCTGATTGGCGAGAATAGTTACGAGAGTTTGTTATTGTTACAATTTATTGATATCTCCATATGACTGACAAAGACAAACATAATGATGTAAATAATTAAAATAAGTTAGAACGGTTAAGTTAAAATTTCATGTATAGTATATAAGCACCAGTAAATTTAAAATAAATCAGACTTAAAATTAATAACTTAATTCGGCAATAACTTGCCTGGTTTTAATTTAAAGACTCATCCAAATTCGGCAGTTCCTTTGAACGCCTTACAAATCAGCTGGTACCCTAACAGCTATTAAAACAAAATAAGGGCTATAGGGACCAATACACATAGGGAATATACACTTCACATCCTACACTACACGGCGCTCCTGCCATTACACTTCTAACCCTACATGGCGATCCTGCCACTTCTAACCCTACATGGCGATCGTGCCACCCCTCATACACTACATACTACATAGTAAATATAAAAACAACAATAAGAATAAAATAACAGTAGTATAAAGATTAAACACACATAAATAATTCCTTAGTTTTTAAGAATATTTTTACTATTTTCAATGCATAAATAAGAAATTTTTTTTTATAAAAATAATAATATAAAATATAATAAATAATATAAGATATAAATAAACAAAATGTAATTAAACATTACCTATAGTATTAAGGACTTTACCTTAAACCATATAAGAAAGGATATGGATTAACTTATGAAGAAAAATCAAAAAACTTCTAAACAAGTTACCCAAGAGGCCATTGACTGATATTGATTTAGGAAAATAATCAAAAATATGTTCCTCACTTTAGAGAAATTTTCATGTTAGACTCAATACCAAAACATCCCAAAAATATTGAATGTGGAATAATAAATTTGGATTCTACAATAGGTAGTGGTACACATTGGGTAGCTAACTATAAAAACAATAAACAAATAGAATATTATGATAGTTTTGGAAATTTACAACCACCATTGGAACTAGTTGAATACCTAGGAGGAAATATAAAATATAACTATCAAAACTATGATTCATTTAATTGTGGACATTTTTGTCTTGAATTTTTGTATAAAATAACTAAAAAGAAATAAATAAATAAAGAAAACAATTAAAATTATTAAAAAAAAAAGAAAACCACTAATTTTTTTATTTAATTATTTTTATTTTTAATTTTATTATTATTATATTGGTGTAGGCACATATTGCTATTTTTATCATTAAAATAAAATTTAAAAACTGTTAAAGTTGGCGTATATGGGGTATTTAGAATTGGCTACAAAGATATCATCCTCCTCGAATGGTTTCAATTGCAAGTTTTTCTCCCCTTCCCCGGATATAAGATACGTTCCAGATGATAAATTCTTCAAATCTTCGTCAGTTAGCGTATTGTAGCAATATGACAAAAACAATACATTATCCTCTAGCTCAATTTTTATTGAGCTCCCATACTTTGTTTTCAATCTACTTGCACTTATAATAATGTGTTTAGATGACATCACAAGATCCTTAATGTGAATATAAAAGGAGTATTAGGATAAATAATGTAAATAACAAGATAATATTAAGCATAAATAATTTATAAGTAAAAAAATACAATAATGCATGGTTAATTATTAGGCGGAAGAAAAAATTCATCCAATTGCTCGATGAAGTCTATGCGCACCGGCTGTTCTGTACTTTCATTTTTGACATACACTAGTCCACGCATTGTGAATAAATCTGAGTGAGGATATTCGAAACGATATAGATATCGGGAAAGTTAGGCCCTAATCATGTACAACGCAGCGCAACGCCAAGCAATAACATTGAAAGCACAAACAATGTCATAAATATTTTGTTATTTTGTTGTTGCTTTCAACAGAAATTCATGTACCGTTTTAAAATTTTCAACGACACAAGCAATGGAGCGTTTGAAATTTTACGACGCAATGTGAATTTCTGTAGAAAGCAACAACAAAATTACAAAATATTTATGACATTGTTTGTGATTAGGGCCTTAATATACTAGTGCTTTTGGATCACTCCAAAGCTTTCGATGCAATTGACCATTCTCTGCTTTGCCTCAAACTCAAAAAGCTATTTGGTCTATCAGGGACCTCGAATAATCCACTTCAATCATATCTTAGTATTCGTTACCAATCAGTATTTAATAACGGTAGCTACTCGTCTGCACTCCCTGTCACCAAAGGTGTTCCACAGGGATCTATTTTGGGACCACTTTTGTTTTCATTGTATGTTAATGATCTTTCTCAAACTTTATCATATTCTAAGTTACACTTATATGCCGATGATGTACAAATTTACATTGGCAGTTCTGTCGAAGATATTGCAGATAACGTACGTAAATTAAATAAGGACTTAGATAGTGTTTATAGATGGGCAACCGCTAATAGACTTCTAATAAATCCCCACAAATCCAAATGCATTATCATTCACCGTAAAACGACCCGTTTTAATATCAACATTGACATTATGCTTAAAAATGAAAAAATTGAATGTGTACGCTCGGCAAAAAATCTAGGTGTTATATTCAATAATAATTTAGATTGGACTGACCATATTAATAAAACTGCGTCGAACATTTACCTAAGATTACGTGAACTTTGGCCTACCCAATACTTTACGCCTTTAAAAATTAAAATACTTATCGCCAAAACATACTTAATGCCACGACTTTTATATGGTTGCGAGTTGTTCTCAAGTTGCGACTTTCGTAGCAAAAACGTGTTACAGAAAACATATAACAATATAATCAGATATGTTTTTGGTTTAGGAAAATACGATAGTATATCACAGTTCACAAATAAACTTTATGGCATGACACTTAAAAACCTTTTAGATATGAGGGTATTGCAAATGCTACATAAAATAATTTATACGAAGAATCCTCCATATCTGTACAACAGATTAACCTTTGCGAGGTCTAACAGGGGTAATAAAATAATTCCCTTTACTCACCGCAGCCTGATATCTGAATATCAATTTTTTATTCATTCTGTCCGTCTTTGGAACCTACTGCCCAATCATGTCCAAACAAACAACAATGAGAACAATTTTAGAAATCAATTAGTCAATCATTTCATAAGCTAAAACCTATAAAACAAATCCAATTAATTTTTGCCATCAAAGCTATTTATTTATTTAGTTTAGTTTAGTTTATTTTTAATTAATAACTTATATATTACACTCAATCAATTTAAACGTAATCATTCTTTAAATTAAGTGTTAAATTCCTTTATATTTGGATATAATGTACCCTTTTTTTTGTTTTTTTTTTCTTCTTTTTAAACTTTATCGTTGAATTGTGATAACCTATTTATGTTTTAAACAAATATAATTCCTGCACTTTAATTATAAGATTTATATCTTGTTGTGTAGGATAAGCAAGAAATTCTTAAATAAAAAAAAATAAAAAAATGATTTAGTTGAAATGGGAAACTATTCTACATATAATAAAAAATATCGATATTTGTTAACTATCATTGATACTTTCTCAAAGTTTGCATGGGGTGTTGCACTAAAAACAAAAACAGCAACTGAAGTATTTCAAGCAATGAAAAGTATTTTAAAATTAGGTCGAGTACCCAAAAACTTACAGACTGATGATGGTAAAGAATTTTTCAATAAACAATTTAACACCCTCATGCTCAACCATAATATCAATCACTACTCAACATATAGTATAATGAAAGCCTCGATAATAGAACGATTTAATCGAACTCTAAAAGGAATGATGTGGAAAGAATTTAGTTTAAATGGTTCATATTATTGGCTTCATATTTACAAAGATCTAATTAATAAATATAATAGCAAAGTTCATCGCACCATTAAAATGGCACCAATCGACGTCAATTCTAACATCGAAATGAAATTATTGAAACCCGTATACAATCATTTAAAAATATTTAAAAAATCTAAATTTAATGTTGGAGATTTTGTACGCATAAGCAAATATAAACACAATTTTGAAAAATGTTACACTCCCAATTGGACGACCGAAATTTTTAAAATTAAAACCGGAAAAAATACTTATCCCGCAACATTCATATTGGAAGACTATCTTGGAAATCCAATAAAGGGTGGTTTCTATGATGATGCTTGTTGAAAAAATTCTTAAAACTAAAGGAGAAATGGCATATGTAAAATGGTTGGGATTTTCAAATCAACATAATTCTTGCATAAATAGAATTGATATATTGTAGTTTGTAAGAAAGAGTAGATACAATAATAATAATAATAGTACCTAAGAGTTAATGTGTAATTTATTTATTTTTGCTCCCCCTGCACCTACACCCTTTTTTTTTTTTTTGTTTTGAAAGTTGTCCTGTAAAGGTTGATAACTTTTGTGTTCAGATATATGGTATTTAATATTTCTTTATATGAGGGGTACTCGTCCTCCTCTGTCTACCCCGCCCATTTCTATATTGGAATTAATAGTTTAGCATAGTAGTAGCTGTAACCACGTTTGAAGACTCTTCCTTTAATAGTTCTTCTGTTGAGCGATACTTAATTTATGCATCCTATGGAAGGTATTTCCCCCCTTGCGCCTACCCGCTTTATTTTTATTGTCAAAAGTATAGTATACCATAAGAGAGACTTCTGCAAAGTTTGAACATTCTCACTATAAAAGTTCTTAAGATATGCGATATTAACCATTGGCGTCCTATGGTGGGTACCACTTCCCCCGCTGCTATTATATTTCAATTTGGGGGCTCTGAAGATCCTACTACCAAAAGTTCAACAAAATGCGTGCAGCGGCTCTTAATTATATTTCTATCTATGAGGGGTACTGCTCCTCCCCTGTCAACCCCGCCCATTTTTATATTGAAATTTATATTTTACCATAATAGTAGCTTTAACCACGTTTGAAGACTGTCCCTTTTATAGTTCTTCAGTTGAGCGATATTTAATATATGCATCCTATGGGAGGTATTTCCCCCCCTGTGCCTACCGCTTTATTTTTATTCTCAATAGAGTAGTATACCATAAGAGTGACTTCTACAAAGTTTGAACATTCTCACTATAACAGTTCTTAAGATATGCTATATTAAACATTGGCGTCCTATGGGGGGAACCACTTCCCCCGATACTATTTTATTTAAATTTTGGGGCTTAGAAGATCCTACTACAAAAAGTTCAGCAAAATGCGTGCAGCGGCTCTTAAGATATGCGATAATTAATATTGGCATCCTATGGGGGGTACCAATTTCCCTGCCCCTATCGAAAAAATAAGTAGCCTATTTTATTTTTAGGGCTCACGTGATGTTACTGTAAAAATTTCAGGAAAATCGGTTCAGTAGTTTCGGAGTCTATAAAGCGACAAACAAACATACAAACATAATTCATCTTTATATATATAGATTCAACAGTCGAAATGTCAATAACTCTAACGTTAAGCTCTAACTCAACAGAGTTGACAGCTAACTATTTTCCTCCAATTGAGTTAGATGGAAAATATGAGTGTGCACTTACAGATTTTCATTCATATAATAGTATTCCAAATGTAGATGTATATAATAATATGTTTCATATTGGTGAACAAGCAATTGAAATTCCGATTGGATCTTATGAACTGATTATATTAAAGAACAATATCAACGATATAGTCCTGAAAATAAAATTAATATTAAGGCTAATAATAATACGATGCAAGTTAGAATAAAAAACTCTAATGATCCAATATACTTTAATAAGGAAAATACAATTGGCAAGCTTTTAGGATTTAAAGAAAATATTTTATTACCTCATAAAGACTATTACTCAGATCTTCCAGTTAATATTTTTAAGGTAAATCTTTTACGAATTGAGAGTAATATAGCTGTCAACACATACATGAATAACTCTCAAGCACATACTTTGCATGAGTTTGGCATTAATGTCCCACCTGGGTATAAAATAGATGAGATTCCTAGGAATCTCATCTATTTGCCAGTCAACTGTCGAGAGATAAGCTCCCTTACTCTGCGAGTGGTAGATCAAAACGGTGATTTACTTAATTTCCGAGGAGAGGAAATTACAATTCGATTACATTTAAGGCCAATAAAATAATGATAATTTACAAGAAGAATATACTTAAAAACAAAGTATTACATTCTTCTTCTGCTAACAAAATATTGAAAAATAAATTAAATTCAAAGAATTCATTAAAAAATATAAGCTTAACGCAATCAAATACAGAATTTCTAAAATCATTAAATTTAAAATTGCAGAAACCATGAGTTTGTAGTGGTGTAGTGGTCATCTGTTTGTGAAACAAACAGAAAGAAACAAAAAAAAAAAACACGGAGTGGCCAGATTGCCAGCGGCGCTGGTATGCCCGCGTTTAGCTCGGCTGAAGCTCGCCGGATGGGGTGGTTCTTGCCGTCAATCTGTACCTTACACACACACTAACACAAAAAAATCATACCAGCTATTGGTTAATATATTTTCCGGGGCTCAAAGTAGTCCTGCATCTCCCTACCAGTCATACCTATACACAAAATATTTGCCCTCCCACTCGAGATCTTCGTCTCGCCATGACGTCATCGCCTCGACGTCCCAAATCTGACCTGCAAACATTATTTCCCCTACTTACCGCCGCTTATTATTGAAATTTAGCCAATCATATTAAATGATAAAACTTCTAAAATTTTCATTAATACATTATAAAAAGGGGTAATTTATTGAAAATGCAATAAAAAATTTTAAACAAACTCTTGCTTTACTTTTCTTTTAGGGATGATATGTTTCTTTTTACTCCCAGGTAGATAAAGATGTTTTCACTGCCTGCACCCGAGAAGAACGAACTTCATCTACAGGTAGTTGTTGGTTTTCTGTCCGTCCGTATTTCTGTCCTTTGGGTCCCCGCGATTTCGGTACGTTTGTAAAATAATTTTCACACCGCCTTTTAATTAATTTTTATATTTTTCCTTTTGTTTCTTTTGTGTTTTTATATTTTTTTTATATATATAAGCTTTGGGATGCCCTGGATTTTTAATCAAAATAAACTACCGATTCTATCTCTTCTAAATTAGGCCTGAGCTCACCCCTAACTTGCGCGCACGTTCGGCTTAAAGTCCCCAAACGGAATGGCTTCGATTTAACACGACGGGTATGCCTACCTACTTATACAATATATATTTAATTTAAAATGTTTTGTTTTTTTTTCTCTTTTTCTAAGAATTAACTAAAAGGGACTGTCGGGTCCGTATAGCCGTACGAGTGAGTGTTACTTACGGGTGTCGAAAACCAATGGCATACCAGGAGCACCTCAGGAATGACGGCGCTAAAAACTTATCCCTCGATGGATGGAGTACGGGATGTTGTGGCTTTGGCGGTCTGGTTCTAGCTTTAGGCTTGTATTTACTTTTATTTATTTTTCAAGTTTGAAAAGAAAAATTGTCACATGTATTTGTTTGAGTTTTTTTTTTTTTTGTACTTGAACTTTTACACTTTATAATTTTAGTTCTTTTAATTTTAACACTTTTAGTTTTTATTCTTCTAGTTTGAAAATGTTATATTTTTTTTCAATAAATCAAAATCACACAAACATTGTTGAAAAACTTGTTTTTTCTATTATATTTTATTAAAATTCTGCTGCTACGTTGGCCACTTACTCCATCTACTTCTTTCCGCCGCCACAAGAAAAGGTAAAAAAGGACCGACATTTTAGTTTTTATCGCCCACGAAACTTAGCCCAAGCCAATATGGTTCCATCTTTTTCAGCCATTTATCCCTTAAACAAAATTTTTTTATGCCTGCCTTTTGTTTTTGTTTACCTTCGCTTACATTTTTTTTCATTCCAGCTGTCACAATATTTTTACTCTGTTTCGCGTTGCCTACTACTTTTTAATCTATGCAAACCCACAGGGTGCACACGACAAGTTCAATAATAGATGTTCTGGATAAACCTTTGCCCGATGAAAATATAATTAAAAAGGCCTACCATGCGTATACCCCATATTTACAATCTTACAATAATAACGATGAAATTCGTATTACAATACAAAATCAGGACTTGTATGTTTTGCCGTCGAAAAGTTTTATATATGTAGAAGGATTTGTTAAAGATGATAGCAATACAAAATTAGTATCTTCTGCAGCCAACTTTAAATTAAAAAATAATTTTGTAGCACATATATTTGATGAAATCCGTTACGAAGTAAATGGTGTTGAAATTGATCAAACGAGACATTTAGGAACATCAAGTACTATTAAAAATTTGGTTTCATTATCACCAATAGATGGTAATGGAATGCAAAATGCTGGATGGAATAAAATTGATGATATTGATCTCGTAAATGGCTATTTTAATTTTTATGTACCACTTAAATTGTTTTTGGGATTCGCTGAAGACTTTAACAAAATATTATTGAATGCAAAACATGAATTGATTCTATTACATAATAAAAATGATGAGAATCTTGTATATTCAACTGTTTCTACCGAAAAGGCTAAATTAACAATTTCAAGTATATCGTGGAGAATTCCTCATGTACAACTATCTGATTTTAGTAAATTAAATATGATAAAAATAATAAACAGTGGTACTTCAATACCAATTGCATTTAGAAGTTGGGACTGTCATATAAATCCACAACTAAATATGTCAACAAATCATGTGTGGAATGTTAAGCTGGCAGCGAATAGAGAACGCCCTCGTTTTGTTTTGATTGCATTCCAACATGAAAAGAAATTTATCTACTGCGATTTGACTAATTTAAAAGTACATTTAAATTCAGAGTCTTATCCATATGATGACCTTAACATAAAGTTTAAGAATGAACGTTATGCAATTCTATATGATATGTATCTAAGGTTTCAAGAAAACTACTATATGAGAGACTCCCAGCCGCTTCTCACATCTCAAGAGTTTAAAAATAATGCTCCAATAACAGTAGTAGATGTTAGTTATCAAAATGAATATATTGTCAGCGGACCAATTGATATTAAAATTGAATTTGAAACAGCTACTAATGTTCCAGCAAACACATCAGCTTATTGTATTCTCATTCACGATCGTATTATTGAATATGTACCATTAAAGGGACAAGTTCGGAAAATTTTATAAATTGTAAATCACAAATAAGAAAAAAAAATATGTATTGCGAACGTGTTTTCCTTGATTTACAAGGGTTCAAACTAGAATCAAATAAATTTATTTTTAAAGAAGTTGCAATTGTTTTCAACTCTAAGCAATATATCAATTTCATTATAAAACCACCTTTTGATTTCAATTGTTTATCACAAAAGGAGCAAAAAGAAGCATATTGGTTAATAAAAAATTTTCATTGTCTTAACTGGAATACAGGAGTAGTACCATTTAAGAGTGTTTGTAATTTTTTAAGAGATAATTCTAAAATTTATGTAAAAGGAACAGAAAAAATCAAATGGTTGGAGCAAATGTTGCAGCAAAAAGTTTTTAATATAGAGGATTTTGGATGTATAAATTTAAAGGAACTTAATAAAAAGTATCCAGAAAACTCATATTGCAGTTATCACAACTATGGAGTTTGCGCTTTAAAAAATGCTGTTTTACTTGAAAGAGAAAATCTAATTTGAAATAAGAACAACTATTTTTATTTTTTAATTTTTATATCTTACATATTAACTTTATTGATATATTTTTTTTTTCTTTCTTTAAATTTAATTATTATTATTGATCTTAATGCAGGTAAACATTATTTTTAAGAAACTTATGAATAAATTAATATATTTTAACTTTTATTGTATTAAAACAAATGTATTTAGATGTAATTTAATATATAAAATAATAAAATTTATTTTAATATGTATAAATACAAAGCCTTTTATTTTTATTTTTATTTTGGCGCCCTATGCTCCAGTGGGAGTTAAAGGAACATATATATATATATATTTATTTTTATATTATTAATCAATGCCATCTCAATAGTAAGAAACAAGCAACATTATTCTTAATAAATTTCCATATAAGTGTTAATTCTATCTCTAAAGTGACCCCAAGCTCTAGTATTTACTTTATCTTCCATAATATTTCTTTTATCATCTGTATGATTAAGTACTACTTTATGCAACTTTTGTTTATACAACTGATGAGCTTTAGTTCTAAATACAACCATCAGATACTATTTTCTGCTCAAATAAACACTCCTTATAGTCATTTAATGTTAGCTTTTTAATTACACATTTTTTGACGCCTTTAGACTTTTTAATGTCTTCTGAAGTGACAGTTAACAAGGAATACATCTTTGATCTTAAACCTACAAATTCTATCATTATTTCCCCCTTATTTTCATCTTTCATAATTCCCAATACTTTTTTGTTAAGGAGGGGTAAATTAAAAACATTGCTTTTGGTATATTCAGACGTATCGAAATTTAAACTGACATCGCTACGAATGTCATCATAGAAGTCATTTGTTTTAATTGAATAAATAAATGAATCGGTATCCATATAATTTAAGGACAAATTTTCTCCAAACTTCGGAATCATATATGTATAATGGAAATCATACATTTTCCATTTGGATACTTCTAATACCGGAAATCCAATATATATGGGTTTGTCGTAGTATGGTTCCATTTTCTTCAGCTCGACTGCATACAAATCATCATTAAACTTTGTCAAACTAAGAAAATTTGGTTTAGAGATTAATGATCGTAACCCTAAATGGTTTTTATTACTATTTTCCCATCCGGTAGCAATACATATATCTTTACTTTTATCAACACTTTCCATTGTTTTTCCATAAACTGCATTATTAAGCAGTTTAAAAAAATCTTTTTCAAAATTATTTTTTGCATTAGTTCTATGCAGCGTATTTAAATCAATATATTTTTTTAACCATGGAGACTGTTTGAATTTTAAAATTCTGTGAACTTTTTTCAAAACAAGACCATTGGTAATACATTGTTTTAAAACTCTATAATGTATAATGTAATTTTCTTTAGGCGTCAAATCTGCTATTAATTTTTTAAATTTAGACTGCCCTGGAGTTTTATTTTGTGGACAAAATGGTAGATCATTATGAATGTCATGAAGAGAGTCAGGATATTCAAGATCAACCTCTAAAATATAACCATATTCTGAGTTATCTGAGATATTTTCAACTTTAAAATTTTCCATATCTTCATTATTCATCCATTCAAATTCCTCATAAGGTAGATATTCAGACATTGCCCACCCATATAAATTGTTAGCATCTAAATACATCAAATACTCCGATGCTTTTTTGTCATCAAAATTTTCCATATACTTGTGGTTTGCCTTAGAATATCTTTTGGAGCATTGAACTTATCCACCACGTATTCCATTTTGCATAAAGAGGTATTTTTCACTATCAGTTAATCACCCTTATTGTGTTTGGCGTGCTCGAAAAACGACAGCTGTCGTAGTTGCTGTCGTTTTTACAATTTTATGTTACCGTCTAAAATTTTCGACAAGCTAAATTTTGTAAAAGATTCACAATGTAAAAGAATACGCATAATTAAATTATTTTGAAACATCCTGTTTGAGATCTGTCAAAAAAGTGTTTAAAATAAAAATACAGGAAATATAGTAAAATTTTTAAATTTTTGGTGAAATTTTTTACTTGTGAAAATGTTAAGTGTAGGTTTTTATTCATCGTCATCGTCTGAAGATGAAGAGGCAGTCAGCATTAATGAAATAAACGCTGTAAGGAAACAGTTAAGACAGCAAACAAATGTTTTTACACTTCCCAACAAAAAGTGAGTTTAAAATAATTAACATACTAAAAATATATTGGTGGACATACAATGTATGTATATATTTGTTTTAGATTTATTAGCTATTATAGACTTAATAAAGACGCTTTTAAGTACGTTTTAAATAAAATTTTACACAAAATGCTAGACCCAAAAAGAAACTCAGCTGTATCAAAGCTAATCAAGCTAACAGCAACAATGCGAATACTCGCGGAAGGCAGTTACCAAAAAGGTGCTGGGAATGATCATTATGTGAACCTCTGCCAAACAACAGTAAGCGAGTCTTTCAATGAGTGCATAGAAGCGATGTACAGTGAACTGTGTCCAAGGTGGATTTCATTTGAAGTGGATGAAGCAGAACAAAATGAAACAAAAAGGCACTTTTATCGCAAAACAGGATTCCCTGGTGTAATCGGTTGCATAGATGGAACACACGTCTCAATTATACCACCCTCTATTGAAGATCGATTCAAATACCTGAACCGAAAAGGATTTTATTCGCTTAACGTCATGCTGGTAAGTTCAAAAATTATTTATTTTAAAACATTTTTAAAGGCATTAAACATTTTAGGTTTGTGATCATAGACTTCGTATTAGGTACATTCAGACACATTCTCCTGGGTCGAGCCACGACTCGCTAATATGGAACATTAGTGAGTTAAAGCACCATTTGAAACAAAAATATGAAAATGGAAACAGAAACACATGGCTGTTAGGTACGTAAAAACATTTGTGCATATATGTATATACGAGTTAATCAAATTTTCATTCATTTCCAGGAGATGCAGGGTATCCGTTGGAACCCTATCTTATAACACCATTTCGTTTGGCACAAGAAGGAACACCAGAAAGTAATTTTAACAACATTCATTCCCGAACTAGAAATGTAGTAGAGCGGTGCATAGGGGTTTTAAAAAACAGATTTCGGTGCTTACTTGGAGCCAGGCAGCTACATTATAGACCTGAGTTCGCTGGAAAAATTACAGCCGTTTGTGCTGCTCTACACAATATTTGTGTTCATTTTAATATAGAATGGCCTGAAGTAATTACAAACCATGATGTCACACAAGATTATGTTGATGAAGACAACTTAAG
Source organism: Pollenia amentaria (assembly GCA_943735925.1). NCBI lineage: Eukaryota > Metazoa > Arthropoda > Insecta > Diptera > Polleniidae > Pollenia > Pollenia amentaria. Next base: position 24,993,609 of record OX031011.1, read on the forward strand.
CGCTTTAAATGTCCGTTCAAGAATTATGCAACAACTTGTTTGATTTTTTTTAAATTGAGTTTTCTATTAATTATGTAAATAAAATATAAATTTAACTTTTTTGATGTGAAACTAAAAATAATTTTTATTCGTACATATGTACATACATACATAAATAAAAAGAAAAATATGAAAGCAATGTTAAATTCAGGTTTGAAATTTTTTTATAACACTAAACTAAAATAATTCAAATAAAACTACATAAATAATTAAAAGAAAAATTAAGTCATTCCACTTTTTAATTCTTCGAGTTCAATTTTTTTTTTTTTAATTTCAAGTTCAGCTTTCCGTATTTCTAAAATAGCTTTTCTGTGTTCATCTTCTTTTTTTAGTTCTGCTTTATATAATTTTAGTTTCTCTTCTTTAGCTTTACAAATTCTTCTGGTGTATCGTTCTATTTCGGACAGTTTATTTTTCAGCTCTAAGCATAGTTCTCTTTGCAGTTTTACCTGTTCTTCTAATAGCGTTGCTTTTTCTTGGTTTTTGGTTTTCCTAATTTTTTTTGGCGGAGTTGGAATACACGTTTCTTCAATTTCAGCAAGTAGCAGCCGCTGAGTTTTGCTCGGGCTCTGGGGAAACATTTCGCGGTCCTTTAAGTCCAAATGCGTCTTTATGTTGGACAACCATACGCATGTCTAATAAATTAATTGCTGCTTCTTCAACAGCAGAAAAATCAAATTTTTTGAATGGTCCGCCACCTGTAGCATAACTTTCTGCTTTATTGTGAGCGAGTTTTTTTTTTTAATTTGAATTTAAAATCGGCCCACACCTTCATCCAACCCTCTCCGGAACGGGATGGGGGACCAAGGCAATTCAAATCTTCGGAAATGGCATTCCACTCTTCTTTTATATTAATGGTCTTTAAACTTTTATTGAAACCTTTTGCCAAATAAGATTTTTGCTCCATTAGTTCTACTAATTTGGCAAATTGTGCTGCAGTTGTAATTTTAACGCTAAAATACATATGTACATGCATTAGAACAAAATCACGTTTTATTGAAGTTTACTTTGTTTTTATGAATTTTTGATTTACTGTTAAATTAGTAGATTGCTACTACAAATTCCACTTTAATGTGAAATAAATGTTCGCTAAAAATGGATAAATCTAACGGCAAACTACTGCAGGAAAACAAAAGTAAAAAGTTTAAAAGTAGACTTAATTTACTTTTATTTCTCTTTAACATGTCTGGTTAAATATTTTTTTGAATACTTACATTTTATTTCCTTCCATTGAACTTATTTTTAATCAGCCTTATTACGGTTCTCGATGTCGATAATAACGTAAGTCGAATTTTGTAGTAGATTAAAGAACACAGGCTGTGTGTTACTTTAATCTACTACAGAGTCGTTTTCGACATCGAGAACCGTAATAAGGCTGAATAACTTTTAGTAACGTCGTGAGCAAATATTTTAACGACAATTATTTTCACTTTTGACAGACAAATACGCCAAACACGGTACTGTTTTAACGTCGTTTTTGTAATAGATTTAAAAAGTGTCGTATTCATTGGCGTTTTTCGCCATACACGGTACCATTTTGAAAAAACGACTACTTTTCGCCGCAAAAACGCCAAACACAGTAAGGGTGAATAGCTCTAATGTAACTTCTGTTATCTTAAGCATTGCATCCCAAGAGAGACCAGGTGCAGTGTAGTACTGTCAAGGATCTAAATTATAAATACTCTTACATATTTTTCTGAAGTTTTCAAATATGTCTGTTAAGAGAAGAACATCAGATATTAGGTAGAGTTCTGTATAGTCAAGAAGGTTCTTGCACTTGAATTCACTCCATACTTTTTGAGCATGTTCGTAATCGACTACATTGCATTCCTCATTACTTAAAATATTGAAAAAATTCCCTGTACTTGGTAGTTGATTTTCATTAAACCTTTCCATTGAATACATGTAAGAATACGGAAATACACCCTTCCTCCTGATATGATTAAATTGATTATCATTAGAGAAACGTTCTCGGACTGTTAGAAAATCATTAATATTAAGATTTTTAGCTAAAGAATCTAAACTCGATGACATAAACCTAATTGAATCTAAAAACCTAATTTCAAATCCATGATTTTTATCTTTTTTAATGTAAACAGATAGTGAAATATAACGCTCTTTATTTAAAGGAATAACTTTTATTGTTGCATTTTTTATTGTTGACAGCTCTTTAAAGAAAAGATGCATGTCATAAGCAAAAAGATTATGGAAGATCACTGGTATAAAATTGGGATTTTTGTATTTTAAATTACATTTACTATGAGCAGCTCCTCGAAAATTGCCATTGAGCTGGCAGTAGTCTCTAACTTTATCATTATATAAAATTTTGTTACATATGTGACAATTTGTTGATTTATTAAAAATCTGAATATCATCTATTGTCATTTTTATTTTTTCTACTTCAGTTAGGTACTGATTATAAATATCTGTTGCATCTTTAACAATTTTGTCAACAAAAACTTTTGGTGCATCTTCTCCAAAATAATAAACATGGTTTTTATATGAATCCTTAAAACTACATTTAACATAATAACTAAAAGCACTTGGAATGTGCTATTGAATATTTTTTGTCTTACTACTTACACTTTCATTTATTTTCTCCAAAACTGATTCAAAATCAGCATAAATCACGAACGGAACATCAACTTGCTTCTGGTGGTTAACAAAAGATATGAACGCATCTTCGGGATTGGGCATCTTTGTTATCTTTTTTCCACACACATTTTTATGATTTTTTGAAATTGATTCATTATGTGTATGGTAAAGACACATATTACATACATAAATTTTGCTCTTATGTGAGGTTATACTAGATCGAATTAGTCTAAAATAAATAAAAATAGTTTTAGTTATAATTAAAAAGAAATAAGTATATACATACATATACATATATGTATATTTATAAATGTAAAGAAAAACTTACTTGGAAATATCATTAATGAGAATATAGTGAAACTGTTCACCGGAATGCAAAAGCAGTAAATTTATATGGATAGTTTTTTCCTCAATCGTTATATAATATGGTCCAACGATTGACTCACCATTATATCCAAATACATTTACGCTTACATCATTTTGTTTTTCAAACCTTTTTATTGATTTTAAAGGCAGAGGAAATTCTAATCCCTCAAAATTCAACTCCAAGTCACCCACAGCAATTTTATTATTATAAATATTAATATTATATGAATTGCACTTTCTTCTTTCTTTGTTGCTTAAGTCACTACAGAGTGCTGCAATTAAACACCATTTAAAGCAGAAAACATCTTTATTTTCCTCATTTATGCATGCTCCTTTAATATTGCTTATGCTCTTGGGCAATGGTATAAATTGGGATCCTCTTATAATGCTAGCCTTGTTTACATTTACTTCTACATAATTTATTTTAGTGAGTGTCCATCCACTGTCCCTTTCCTGAAATTTACTCATTTTAGTGGATATTTCGTCTGCATGTTTGTCATATGACTCACAGATATCCTCAGCAAGCGTTATTAACATCATTTTGGAAATGTGCACAATTGATGCTAATTTAATTTCATCGTCCACCAATTTCATATATTCACATAACAACTCCATGTTAAATTTAAATGTAGTGTGTTTGATGCCGCATCTTTTTAATTCTTCAATTACAATTGCTTTGGCATCTCTAAAGAACTCCTCCGGGAACAGAATTTCTTCCTTTTCATTCACTTATCTAAAGGATTCAATTCTTCCTTTAAAATTACTTTGTCTCACAGTTAATTTTTTATTAATATTAATTGTTTGACAATTTTCTATATGACGATTTGTTCTCATATGCGCATAAAATGATGTTGTCGGTATTAATTCATTGCATTCATTACAATGCTTTTCATTAGCACTTTGAAGAAGAGGTGATGAAGAGAGGATGGTAGTATTGTGAGCTTCTTTATGTTCAATGAGTTTTCTTGAACTAATGAAAAGTTTCTTGCAGATAGGACAGTGCAGGTTAATGTGCACCTTAAGCATTTTGTTTGATATAGACATTTTGCATATCGGACATACTTCATAGTGATTATCATTAAAACTATTTGAAGTATTTTTATGCAATTCCATATGCTCTTTCAGCTTTTGTTGGGCCATAAATAACTTTTTGCATACACCGCAATGCAGATTTAGATGAACCTTAAGCATTTTTCTGGAAATATGCGTATTACATATGGGACATACCTAATAGTTGTTAGCATCAAAACAATTAGAAGTATTCCTATGCAATTCCATATGCACCTTAAGCATTTTTGGACAGCTGAGCTTTGAAGAACAAATTGAGCAATGTACAGGAGCTATTTTATTTTGTACTTTCTTTTACAACAAGAACTTATTTTTTCTTTTCTTTTGAAATTTCAAAAATGTTTATAACTGATTTTTTTCTGTTTTCTTTTGTATTCAACTTTCAAAAAAGGCTTACAATTGATTTTCAAAATTCTTTTTTTATTTTATTAGGTTGATGGAACTTTTTTCTTTTCTTTTGTTTTATGTTTTAAAATCTATATACGCAAAAACCAATGTGTCAATGGCGGAAAATATGTCTTCACTTTGAGGAATGTTGCGGTATACTGGCTTATGATAAAAACTTTTCTAGCTATCTATAAACACAAAAATATAATGCATACCAAAATTTTATTTATAACGAAAAATCAATTATTCGCTATTTTGCTACAATAATCAGATTAATGTTAAAATAAACAATATACAAATTATTATTAAATATTATTGGGACACATTGTATTGCGAAAGAAAACAAACTGCAATTAATGTTTTGTTTTATAAACAAATTATACATTCTAAACAAATTATACATTCTTACATGCTCACTCATGTTTATGCTTCTTAAATATAACAAAAAGGTTTCTTCATCAGATAAATGTTAAAATAAACAAGCAGACATATCACCAGCATTTTATTACAAAATACAAATTCTAATTCTAATTCTAATCTTATTAGGAGAAATAAGAATAACATAATCTAATCATAAAGGGAAATACAGTAGTTTTGACTTAACTGCCTTTTGTTTAAGTGCACATTTGACTTAACTGCACAAAATTAATATTTTTTGTCATTATTCTTTCAAATCTCATACAAATTCCTTTTTTAAGTGCGCTTTCTATACCTGCACATTTAAGATAAATGCACAAAATTTTTGGCATTTTAAAATAATTTTCATACAAAAAATCAAAGATAGCTGCACTTTGACTTAACTGCCCAAAATACATATTTTCTGTAATTATTCTTCAAATCCTTGTTTACGTGCATTTTGCTTACCTGCACATTTATCAAATTTTTGAGCAGCTTTAAAATATTTTAATATAAAACATCAAAGTTAGCTGCACACATGAAAAAAAAAGTGGCCACTTTTTCACATTAATATCAAATTTAAGCTGTTTTTAAAAACATAAATCGCAAACAAGCCAGGTTGGCATCATTATAATTCATTTATTTTGTTTGCATGTACATACCTACATTCTTGCAGCAACATTACCACGATTATATGAAAGGAATAGAATAAATTTTTTTTTTGTGAATTCTCATTGTATTTGTTAATGTTCCTTTTATATAAAATATACACACATACATCTATATATATAACAATGAATTATGTTTGTATGTTTGTCGCTTTATAGACTCCGAAACTACTGAACCGATTTTCCTGAAATTTTTACAGTAACATCACGTGAGCCCTAAAAATAAAATAGGCTACTTATTTTTTCGATAGGGGCAGGGGAATTGGTACCCCCCATAGGAATCTTATAGGATCTTCTAAGCCCCAAAATTTAAATAAAATAGTAGTGGGGGAAGTGGTTCCCCCCATAGGACGCCAATGTTTAATATAGCATATCTTAAGAACTGTTATAGTGAGAATGTTCAAACTTTGTAGAAGTCACTCTTATGGTATACTACTCTATTGAGAATAAAAAGAAAGCGGTAGGCGCAGGGGGGGAAATACCTCCCATAGGATGCATATATTAAATATCGCTCAAATGAAGAACTATAAAAGGGACAGTCTTCAAACGTGGTTAAAGCTACTATTATGGTAAAATATAAATTTCAATATAAAAATGGGCGGGGTTGACAGTTGAGGAGCAGTACCCCTCATAGATAGAAATATAATTAAGAGCCGCTGCACGCATTTTGTTGAACTTTTGGTAGTAGGATCTTCAGAGCCCCCAAATTGAAATATAATAGCAGCGGGGGAAGTGGTACCCACCATAGGACGCCAATGGTTAATATCGCATATCTTAAGAACTTTTATAGTGAGAATGTTCAAATAATATAATGCAGCAACTGCTAACATAAGTCGAATACATGGACGAAAATCTTGAGTTGGCGAGAGGTGCACCAGTGCTTGGAGAAAACAAATTTTCGATGGACGAGCAATGGAAAAGTAGAAGCCAAAAACTAAACTCCATTGGGCCACCTACGCGTTCTATTGTAGAGTAGAAGATTTAAACCACATTATATTTTAAGGCAGAAAAAAACATAGGCTTAAATTGATTTTGAAATAATATTTATATTTACAGACATGGGCAGATTTAAAATGTACGAAAAAAACAAAAATTGCAGAAAACAACAAAAGCCTGCCAAAAACTGGTCGCTGTATTTAAAAACGAAACTATTAATTTTCCTAGTAAAGAAAACTAATCGGACGTTGCTTTTGTAATTTCTTAATTGGTTTATTTATTTGTTTGCATTATTTATTTATTTTGTTTGTTTATGAATTTTGTTTTTATTTAAATTTAACTATTGTTTAAATTTCTTTAAGTTTTGGTATCAATAAAAAATGATTTTTTATTTTTTGACATTTCTATAAAGCTGATAAAATTTCAAACACAGTTGTATTTGTTATCAAGCAAATAAGTATTATTTTTGATCCTTATGAACAAAAATGCAAAAAAATTCAGATATATCTTATATGGCAATACTATACGTGTTTAATACGTAAGTAAGAAATATTGACACTCAGCAAGCGATCGAAATCTATCGAAATATTATTCGAAATCGAGCAAATGGATGCCGATCGCTTCGATTTTCTATCGAGAACGTAGAACAGGCCATTATTCGTTTATGTATAATATTAACACATGATTAATATGATGATATCCGAAATGATATTAACAAACATTTTTATACATCGCTATATCCACACAATAATGTTTTTTCAATCTTTTGTTATATATAAAAGTTTTCAGATTGATGAGAGATGAATGGAATGATAAAATACTTCAGAACTTCATTGGTTTAAGAGTTAAAATATATTCAATACATATCCATAGAGTTGATAATGGAACTAAAAAGTTAGAGGTGTATAATAAACTACAATTTTTATATTTAATTAGTTGTTTTTTAAATAAATTAGATATTAATTGATGGTTATTAGTTGCCAAAACTATCAAAATATCCTTTATAGCTGTAAAATATCCAATATTAGTTGGTTTTTTTATACCCTTCACCGAAGGTAAAAGGGTATATATAACTTTGTCAGTACGTTTGTAATTTCTACAATATTGATCTAAGACCATATAAAGTATATATATTCTGGCTTCTAATGAGAAGGGAAGTTCAAATCCGGTTGTCCATCTGTCCGTCTATCCATCTGTCCATCTGTCCGTCCGTTGAAATGGGTTTTCCGAAGACCCCAGATATGATGGAGGCTAGGTTTTTATACATTTATGTCACATATAGTCCGGAATTGTTTGGTATTGAAATTCAGGAAGATCGGTCCATAAATGGCTGAGATATGAGCAAAAAACCACGACTACCTCTAATTTTTCCCATAAATCCCATGTTGTTGTTGTTTTTTAATTCTTTTTTTCTGCATATCTCGAGAGCGGTAAGAGCTACAGCTTTCAAATTTATTACAAACATGTTGCTTGCCAACACACAAACTCTCTAAAAAAAATGGGCGGGATATGAGAGGTGGGTGTGGCACCTCCCATACAAAGACGTTATACATTTCTGTATATCTGGAGAACGAAACGAGCTAAAGTTCCCAAATTAGGTACAAACATATCGGTTATCAATACACAGTATCCCACAAAATATGGGCGCGATTGGAAAAGGGGGCGTGGTACCTCCCGTACAAAGACATTATTGAAAATACTCAAAATTTTAAATTTTAGGGCTCTAGTATGACATATGAACACGTTTTATATACCAAAATGTCAGAAATTTTTAGCAGCATATATTTCCCGAAAACCCTGAAACATTTCTCCCAAAAATGGAAGAGTAATGCCCAAAATAAAATTTTTTTTTTACAATATATCTTCCCGAGTCCAAGTTTTATAATTTAAGTAAATGGTTTTTTCTTCCTTAAAACGTGGGTATATAAATATGCCAAATCGGTTAAGAAATGGTTAAGTTATTAGCAAAATACTCCAAAAATGGGCTCAAAAGCATCAAAATTTTTATAAAAACTAAATTTTTAGAGCTGTTACATGACCTATGGATACGTCTTATATATCAAGATCGGAAATTTTTAGAAGAACATATTTGCTGAAAAACTCGGAAAAATCGGTTCAGATACAAAATAGTTATTACCAAAATAGAATTTTTTTAATAAAAATACCTATTTTCGGGAACCGTAGATCTTTCCGAGTCCAAGTTTTATTACCAAAGTAAATGGTAAATTTCTTCCTAAAGACGTAGGTGTATAAATCTATCAAATCGATTGGAAAATGCCCGAGTTATGACCAAATTACTGAAATACTAGTATTGACTTTTTTTTATATAATTAAGTTGTTTTGGTTATGTTGAGTTGGTAAGATAACTAAGCGTGGCACAAAATAGAATACCGTATATTTGAAGAACGGTAAATGTAAAATTGTCTGAATTTGGTACAATTAGAATTACTATCAATATATAGACAACAACTGTAACTTATGTGCAGTATTGGGGACGGTACAGCTACAATTTGGAACAAATATCTTGGTATATAAATATCTGCAAAAGGCGCACTACCTTATTGTACACATAGGCGGGGCAACTTCAATACAAATACAATATAGATTTCTGTTCGACTGCTGAATGGTAACAGGAAGAGTCTTTAAACTTGGTACAAATAACTTCATAAGCAATGCACGAGATCTGTATTAAAAAAATTACCCTTATTAGTTTAAGAAGGGTAGCAAAGCGCACTGGGTTAAGCTAGTCTTGAATAAAAAAAAAACAGTTTAGATAAGGTCGCTGAACACAAAAAAGAAATTCATTTACTTTTCTATACGCAAGTTTTGGCGTTATTCGCGAAAATAATCTTTTTTTGTACTTATACCCTTCTCAGAAGGTAAACGGGTATATATATACGTTTGTCATTCCGCTTGTGATTTCTACAATATTAATCTAAGACCATGAAACGTATCTATATTTTGGGTCCTTATAATTAGCGAATTTAATTTAACGATGTCCGTCTTTCCGTTTTTTTTTTGTAATGGGTTTTCTACAGAAGAACAACTTCGATCGCATTCTGAGCGATCTAAAACTGGTTTGGGTTCAACTAACATTATTCTACACAAATGTCAAAAACACAAATGTCAAAACCACTCACTTGTCGTTTTGTTGTCGAATCATTGAATTTAAAAAAAAATAATAAATAAAAATGGAGAACAAATGGTAAAGACATATATAAAATAAAAATATTGATTGTTTAAACGTAAAATTAAAGTTTAAACAAGTAAGAAAGTATAGTCGGACAAGCACGACCATTTTTGTGAGTGTAACCTATTTGGGACCCATGGGCAATGATGGACAATCCTAAACAAAATTATGTTATGAGGTTAAGATTCATTTAAAAGTTCTTTGTGCCGAATGTTATTTAGATATCTTCATCTAAATATATGAGATTTTGGGATGGGGGTTTATATGGGGCCAATGGTTTATTTTGGACCTACCGGGACAACATTACATATAAGCTATCGTAAAAGTCATTGTCGCCAATTTGTATGTGAATACTAACATTTGTAAGGAAGTTATTGAATTAAAGGCTATTTTCGGGAGTATTATTTGTATGGAAGCATGATCAAATATAGACCGATTCCAATAAAATTTGGTTAGATGATTTTGATGGCAATAAATTAGTTTGGACAACTTACCAACTTAAAAAGATCATTAATTGCAACAAAAACTCTATCCGGAAAGAATCTTGTATGTGGGCTAACTAAAATTATGGAACTATTCGGCGCATTTCCAAAAAGCTCGGTTCTTGTGCCAAATTTTATCAAATTATCTCCAAAATTGGGACCTGTACTTTGCGCACAAGGTTACATGGACAGGCAGCCAGCCTGACAGCTGGACGGACATCGTCGGATTGACTTAGAATGATTCAGAATGATTCTGAGTAGATCGGTATACTTTTAAGTAGATATATGATCCATATTTTAGGGTGTTACACTCATCAGCCCAAATGCATAATACCCTTGTGGTGTGGGGATAAAAATTCGATAATGCAGCAACTGCTAACATTAGTCGAATACATGGACGAAAATCTTGATTTGGCGAGAGGTGCACCAGTGCTTGGAGAAAACAAATTTTCGATGGACGAGCAATGGAAAAGTAGAAGCCAAAAACTAAACTCCATTGGGCCACCTACGCGTTCTATTGTAGAGTAGAAGATTTAAACCACATTATATTTTAAGGCAGAAAAAAACATAGGCTTAAATTGATTTTGATATAATATTTATATTTACAGACATGGGCAGATTTAAAATGTACGAAAAAAACAAAAATTGCAGAAAACAACAAAAGCCTGCCAAAAACTGGTCGCTGTATTTAAAAACGAAACTATTAATTTTCCTAGTAAAGAAAACTAATCGGACGTTGCTTTTGTAATTTCTTAATTGGTTTATTTATTTGTTTGCATTATTTATTTATTTTGTTTGTTTATGAATTTTGTTTTTATTTAAATTTAACTATTGTTTAAATTTCTTTAAGTTTTGGTATCAATAAAAAATGATTTTTTATTTTTTGACATTTCTATAAAGCTGATAAAATTTCAAACACAGTTGTATTTGTTATCAAGCAAATAAGTATTATTTTTGATCCTTATGAACAAAAATGCAAAAAAATTTAGATATATCTTATATGGCAATACTATACGTGTTTAATACGTATTAAGAAATATTGACACTCAGCAAGCGATCGAAATCTATCGAAATATTATTCGAAATCGAGCAAATGGATGGCGATCGCTTCGATTTGCTATCGAGAACGTAGGACAGGCCATTATTCGTTTATGTATAATATTAACACATGATTAATATGATGATATCCGAAATGATATTAACAAACATTTTAATACATCGCTATATCCACACAATAATGTTTTTTCAATCTTTTGTTATATATAAAAGTTTTCAGATTGATGAGAGATGAATGGAATGATAAAATACTTCAGAACTTCATTGGTTTAAGAGTTAAAATATATTCAATACATATCCATAGAGTTGATAATGGAACTAAAAAGTTAGAGGTGTATAATAAACTACAATTTTTATATTTAATTAGTTGTTTTTTAAATAAATTAGATATTAATTGATGGTTATTAGTTGCCAAAACTATCAAAATATCCTTTATAGCTGTAAAATATCCAATATTAGTTGGTTTTTTTATACCCTTCACCAAAGGTAAAAGGGTATATATAACTTTGTCAGTACGTTTGTAATTTCTTCAATATTGATCTAAGACCATATAAAGTATATATATATTCTGGCTTCTAATGAGTAGGGAAGTTCAAATCCGGTTGTCCGTCTGTCCGTCCGTTGAAATGGGTTTTCCGAAGACCCCAGATATGATGGAGGCTGAGTTTTATACATTTATGTCACATATAGTCCGGAATTGTTTGCTATTGAAATTCAGGAAGATCGGTCCATAAATGGCTGAGATATGAGCAAAAAACCACGACTACCTCTAATTTTTCCCATAAATCCCATGTTGTTGTTGTTTTTTAATTCTTTTTTTCTGCATATCTCGAGAGCGGTAAGAGCTACAGCTTTCAAATTTATTACAAACATGTTGCTTGCCAATACACAAACTCTCTAAATGGGCAGGATTGGAGAATAGGGGTGGCACCTCCCATACAAAGACGTT